>RJWJ010025685.1:0-23647 GCA_004363605.1 Indri indri | reverse complement strand
GAGTTCCCTTGCAGCAGAAGCAGTTGTGGTAGGGCCACTCTATGAGTGCCCTAACCCAGATCTCTGTCACAGGGCACTGTGTGTGTGTGTGTGTGTGTGTGTGTCTGATGGGAAAGCCCAGCTCGCCACCTACCCTGACCCACTAGATTAAGGCGCTCTCCTCTTCTCTAGTCCTAAGGCAGACTGCTGAACATCAGGGCCCGGTCCCAACTGTGGGTTGGCAGAACCGCACAGAGATGGCCCGCACAGCACTCGCAGGCCTCTGCATCCATGTGAGGCGCTGACAAGGAAAGAGCAGAGCCCTGAGACCTGCAAAGGTGATCAGCAGGACGAGTGTGCATACCTGGAATCCCCTGAACCCTCTTCCTGGCATTAGCCACCTCCAACCCTTGCTAATTGGGAAGCAATCTGCTTGTTCCTGGAGACCCCACAAAGACCTCATCTAAGGACACTACCTCAAAAGATGTTGCTTGTCTTAGTCAACCTCTCTCCTGCTAATTGCTATTGGACTCATGACAAGGGTAAAGTATGAATAGGTGAGATCATAGCACACCCCAGCACAGGAGACATATACAGTTTCTGTTTGCGTGGGAAATACCTTATATTCGGATGAACTGCAGGACCTGGCTAATATGCACCTGCATGAACTGGAATAACATAGGTGGGAATGGATTTTGACAATGTTGGGCCAGCATGACAGGGGACAGAACATAATTCAATATGAGAACTTACTGACATGGGAGCACAGAGGACTTGGGGTTTCATGTCCTGGGGCTGGCCTAATATCCTGCTAGAGTGGCACTTTTATGTTTGGACAATAGCAGCCTACAGTAAATGACATGGAAATATGGGAACTGCCCTGGCAGAGTATTAATGAATTGGTGACAAAATTTAGGGGAAGGAGGTATGAGATATGAGTTATTATGTGAGATAAAAGTCCTGCCTCTGAACTCTGTTCCCTTGGAAGGAAGAGATGACACTACTCAAATAAGGAATGCGCTGCTGAGGTGGCACTGGCATCTTTGAGGAGCTCTGTGTTGACTCATTTATGATTAGAAAAAAATTACAATAAATAGTTGAAGAGCAGAAGAATAAAAGGCATTCTTATGAACTCTAAAGTCTGAATTCATAATTGAATAATGAGTTACTACTCAACATGTCTTGTAGGACCAGCAACTATTTAAATAGATACAACTATACACAATTTGAATTAATAGGTGAAGAATGCTGACCAATTATGTGCTTCCCAGGAATAATTCTTATTTCTTATTTCTTAATGCATTAATACTGTAGATAATTAGTCGTGCTTAGGTAACTAGTTTACTAGAGATAACTACTGATATTTAGGAAATTATGTTAAATCCAGGAAGTTGAAAAACAATTTTCTGAACTCCAAATTATTATCACTTGTTGGAATAATGAGGAAACAATCTCTCTCTATATATGTGTGTGTGTGTGTGTGTATTGTAACTTCTTATATCTCATTTACATAAGGAGTTATATAAGGATATATAAAGTCTATGCATAGGTAACTAGTTAACCAGGGGAAACTAGAGATAACCAGAAATAAATATGAAACACATACTTCTGAAATCTAACATTATTTCTTGTCAAGGTAAGGAGATAGTTCTATAGATAACCGGCAGTTCCTAGGTAACTAGTAACCTAGAGTAAACTAGAGATAACCAGAATATATTTTTTAGGCAGGAAGCTAAAGTGTATACTCTTTTCAAATATAACTTATTTCAATAAAAAATAAAGCTTAAGTACTAAGGATACCTAGTGCTACCTAGGTAAATGATTCTAGAAAGATCTGGGAAAACATATTGAAATCCAAGAGGTTGAACATTGAACTCTCAACTATAAATTCTTACCTCTTATTGCAATAATGTATGAGCATTAGAGATAAATACTGGTACCCAGGTAACTATTTGATAGTTAGCTAGATGTTAGTAAAGATAACTGGCTACAGCTAATGGAAAATGCATACTTGTAAAATCTTGTTGCTTATTTGTTTGAAATAATTCATTAATACTATTTCTAGTACTGGTTCCTATGTGACTAGACAGAATTCGAAAAACTGGTTGAATACAGGCATTGAAAAAACATTCTTTTCAAATCTAAGTTCCTACATAATTTTGGAATGCTGTCTTAGTACAATAAGCACCTAGAGTTCCCTAGTTATAATTTAAATAGAAATAAATTGATATAACCACAATACTCGATAAAAGGCGGGAGGCTGAAAATCACATTCTTCTTAACTCTAAATCTTTATTTCTTGTTGGATTATTTCATTAATACTATAGAAAAGTATTTGCATCTAGCATATCAGTTAACCAGAGAAGACTAGAAATAACTAGAATAGGTGAAGACACTAAGTGGAAAACACAGTATCCCAAAATCAAAATTCTTATTTTTTCACTGATATAGAATTGTTGTACATATTTATGGGGGGCATATGATATTTTGATACCTACATAAGTATGTGATGATCAAATCGGGGTAATTGGGATATCCATCACCTCAAACATTTATCATTTCTTTGTGAAAAATTATTATCTTGTTGGAATAAAGAATTGACATTATACATATCTTGTGGAACCTAGGTAAACTGATAACTAAACATAATGAGATAATGAGAATAAATAAGTGAAGTCTGAATGATGAAATATTTGATTCTTCTCAACCGTAAAGTCTTACTTCTTGTTGAATAGTGGGCCAGTACCATATATACCTGGGGTTACTTAGGAAATTAGTTGAGAAAAGATAACTAATAATGACTAGAATAACTAGAATCAAAGCCAGGAGTCTAAAAATCACTTTTTTAGACCAACATTTAACTCTCATTTATTGATGTAATAATGAATTATTTCTGTATGCAAGTAGAGGTACATAAGTAGTATGCTAGAGAGAACTAGAATAGCAATGGGAAATCAAGTAGTTGAAAACATTTTTCACAAATATAAGTTCTTTTTTCTTGTTGAATTAATGAGTTAGTTCTGTATAATAAGATATTCCAAGAATACTAGTTACGGAGCAATGATAAAAGACATCTTGAACTACTGGTTCAAGCCTAGAGGCTGAAGATCACATTCTTCTCAACTCAAAATGATCATCTCTTGTTGGAATGATAATTTAATACTATTGATGGTTAGTATTACCTAGGTAAATAGTTAACAAGAGATAATTACAAATATCTAGAATAATCATTTGATGCCAAAAGTAGAAAAAACATCCTTCTCACTCAAAGTTCTTTCTGCTTGTTTGAATAATGCACAATTATCACAAATACCTAGTGGTAATTAATAATTAGCAACTTAGAAATAACTGGAAGTATCCAGAGTGACTAGCTGAAGACTATACACTGATGAAAACTGGTGGAATCCAAGGATTTTGAATAACCATCCTTCGAATTAAAAATTCTTATTGCTGATTAGAAATATTAGCTCAGGGGATATCTATTGTTATCCAAGACACTAGTTAACTAGAGATAACTAGAAGTAACAAAAAGATTCCATGAACTACAAAACCTATCCTTCTCAACACCAACTTCTTCTTCATTGCCCAACACGTCTATTTGGTCCTGAGGCTCCTCTGCCAGGTTAGAGCATAAAGTGGATTTGGAGGCTGGTGATGCATGTTTCTGGCGTGGCCACAGCAAGTCCAGGAGAGAAGTGTTTCCTTCCTTATCTGACCCCAGAATCCAGGGAGGCTCTCCAGGATAGGCAGCTCCTCCTGCGGGAACTTGAAACAAAGCCTTGGTTGATGGGTCACTGCATAAACTCTGTGGGTCTGAGCACGTAATCTCAGGCTGAACGGCAAAAGCTGTAGTGCCAGCTGAAGATTAGATGGGAAGGGGGGTCGGAAAAGAGATTGAGGTGCTTTTGCTTTCAGCTGCAAGTAACAGAAAGCCCGCTTCTTGGTGGTGCCAGCAACATGGATGGTCTGCTCTCTCACATCACCAGCTGTCCCGAGGCAGAAGCTCTGAGATTGTTAATGCAGCGGCCCCTCAAAGCCATTAGTGGCCAGATTCCTTCCTTCTTTTTGTTCTGCAACCCTCAACGAGCCACTTTTGTCTTTGACTAGCTTCCTTCATGGTGACAGATAACTGTTGTAGTCCTTTGTAACACGTAGATGTGACAATGTCCAGCCAATGAAGGAGAAACAAGAGTGCTGCCCCTAACAACTCCCCCCATGTCTCGTGTCCCTAGGCCCAAGCCAATCCTTGGCAAGAGGAATGGGGACCTTCCTTCTGGGGCTGGAGATAACCCCAGACTCCCCTGAAACCCCCTGGCCCTATGGAAATGGGTGGATATTTGGGCAAAATTGGGGTTCTCTGAGGAAGAGAAGAGAACAGATGTTTGAGAAGTTTACTATGTCTAGTGCACATAGAGAAAAATGGGAAATGCAGACAATATTTTCGTGTAAACAACAGGAGGGAATACGCAGCGCTGGTCTAAGAGGCATAGAGATGCTCCTCTGTGTTTCCCCCTTTCTTATCTTTCTTCATGGAAATGGGGTAAGAGCTGAACACAGCAAAACAGAGGGAAATTTACTGGGGAAATTCCTTCAGAAGCAGAAGAGAGAACGTCATACATATTATTTCCTACATCAAGGATTTTTAAAGCTGCACAGGAGGTTGCTGCAGCATCTATCCTATGGCATGGCTTTCTCAGTGTTGCTTGTGCAGAAGAGTCACCCCAGGACCTTTTTCAAAGTCCCTATCTGTGGGTGAGCCCAGCCCTGGAGAACATGACTTGGTAGCTCAGGAATCTGCATTGTATTAAGCGTCTCTTGGCACCTCCAAAGCACAAGGGCAGCTGAGAAGCACTATGTTACCTGTATCAAACCTGACGGGTCCCAAGGCAGATGACACTCCTGTTCTCCTTCTTGCCAGTCATTCCTGCGGAGGCACTCTCAGTGGCAAAGTCACTTTGCAGGTTCCTGAAGACTGGTATCAGACACATTTTCTCCTGGCTCCCACCTGCAGCCTAGCACATGTGCTTCCTTTGCAAACCCCTCCAGGTACAGTTCTTGGATTATGGCAACTGAAATCTAGCAGGGGCCACAGGGAAGCACAAACTCAGAACAAAAAGGAGCCACCAGGACAGGCACAGTTGACAAGGTGTTAGATTGACACCAGGCTGTGGACAAAACTGACTGCCTTGGGCACAGAGTAAAAGAGGACCCAACTAAGGTGATTCACAGAAGAATTTATTCGAAAGGTAAATGTTTAAAAATACATGTGGAATTTGACTTCTTTGCATTCAATTTGACAAGAATAAATCTAGAATACAAGAGAAAGTCGGTACACCTATTTGACTATCCCTTCAATAAAGGAACAACAAACTATATTACCAGCCCCAACCTGTAATTTGCTACCCTAATATTAACTGGTTTGAAACTTTACCATGTAACCAAGGTTCCATGTACTAAAAATACATATAAACAGTATGTAACTTCAAGACCTTTGACAATCCCTGCACAGGACAGCCCTGAGAACATTCTGACTCTCTAACTCCCTCTCTCAACATTCACTATGGTCCTTTTTCACGTTGCACAACTCTGCTCACCGTCAGCATCACTTCAGCTGTCCCAACCATCAAGTGGCAGTCACTGTGGGCCTTTTCTAGGGGTCCGAAGCACAAACACACAATAACATGTAAGGCCATGATGCCCTGAACAATCCCAGCTGTGGTTTCTGTTTCTTTTTTTCTTTCTTTCCTTCTTTTTTTTTTTTTTTTTCGAGACAGAGTTCTCACTGTGTTGCCCTGGCTAGAGTGCCATGGCCGTCATCCTAGCTCACAGCAACCTCAAACTCCTGGGGTCAAGCAATCCTCCTGCCTCAGCCTCCTGAGTAGCTGGGACTACAGGCATGTGCTACCGTGCCCGGCTATTTTCTATGTATATTTTTAGTTGTCCAGATCATTTCTTTCTATTTTTAGTAGAGACGGGGTCTCGCTCATTGCTCAGGCTGGTCTCGAACTCCTGCGCTCAAACGATCTGCCCGCCTTGGCCTCCCAGAGTGCTAGGATTACAGGCGTGAGCCACCGCGCCCAGCCCTTTCTTTCTTTCTTGAGAGGGAGTCTAACTTTGCTGCCCAGGCTGGAGCACAGCGACTATTCACAGGTGCCCCATAGCTCGCTGCAGCCTCTAACTCCTGCGTTCAAGGGATCCTCCTGCCTCAGCCTCCTGAGTAGCTAGGACTACAGGTGTACCACCGTGCCTATCTTCAATTGTGTTTTATGTAAAAGTTCAAACAATGTTTTGAATACTCAACATTTACATTTAAATTCATCATTGATTTCAAAGCTCCAACAAAAGTTAAACCTCAATTTCCTCTCATTTGCAGGGGAGAGAGATACGTTTGCAAGGCTGTCTTACCACATAGCACCCAGCGCAATCATAGGCAAAGAGCGGGACCCCAACATTTCCTACAACCGTATCTCGTCAGCCACAACCCCACAACCAGCAGCCCTGTTGGGCACTTCCATTTCCTCACAGGCTGTCTCCAGCGTGAACACTCTGACGTGGAACCAAGGCTGAGGAGTCAGCGAAGAAATTATAACATTCCTAGGACTTTTCTCTCTTGTGAGTTTTCTGATGGTGCATAAAGGGTTTCTCTCCAGTATGTGTTCTCAGATGTTCGGTAAGGTGTGAGCTCTGGCTGAAGGCTTTCCCATGCCCTTCACATTTGCGGAGTTCTTTCCAGTGTGAATTCCCTGATGTTCAATAAGGCATGCACTTGTGCTAAATGCTTTTCCACATTCTGTGCGTTTTCTTGATGCTGAGTAAGCCCTGGGGGCCACTAAACGCTTTTCCACATTCATCATACCCATAGGGTTTCTCTCCAGTGTGAACAGAGATGTCTAGAAAGGGAGGAGGTGTCAGCAAAGGCCTTCTTCCACTCATCACATTTATAAGGTGTCTCTGCAGTGTGGATCCAGCGGTGCTGGGTCAGGTGCATGCTTGGTGAAGGCCTTGCCACAGTTGGCACATATGTAGGGCTTCTTGCCCCCCGTGTGGATTCTCTGGTGACCCAAGAGAGGCGAGCTCTGGCGGAAGGCCTTCTCACACTTGCTGCACTTAAAGGGCTTCTCTCCCGCATGAAACCTCCGATGTTCTGTAAGCGATGAGCTCTGGCTAAAGGCTTTCCCACATGCCTTACATATAAAGGGGTTTTCTCCAGGGTGAATTCCCTGATGCTCAGTGAAGGACGTTCCACGTTCCCTACATTGCCAAGGTTTCTTTTCCGCACAGAAGCCCTGCTGATTAATCAGATCTAAATTCAGTGTCAGGCTGCCTACATATGTGTCACACACAAGGAGGCTCTCTCCTGTAGGAATTCCCTGCTGTGAAACAAGGATTGACTGCAGACTAAAGCTTCCCTCAAAAGCATTCGCAGGGTGCACCCTCCCCGGAGTTCCTTGTGTGGTATGTCTCTCCGAGTGGCCCTCGCACCCCAAGTCTCAGGAAACACAGAGTCCCAGGACTGTTCCCTGTCATTCTTTCTATTATTGCTCCCTGGAACAAATCTTCTTCAGAAATGTCCTGCCAGGAAGTTGATCTCTTAGTCTCAGGGCTGGTTCCCCACTCTGAAAGAAAATACAGAAGTGGGAGTTAGGCCAGGGCTGTAGGATGAAAAACGGGGCCTCTAAGGCATGCCCGGTATCAGCACTTCTCAGCGCCAGCTCCACATTTTCAAGAGAGGGTTCGGACAGGGAAACGTGGGCAGGCCAACAGGTGAACAGGTGACACGAGTGGTGCCAGGAGAGCCTGGCTAGGCCAGAGCACAGCGGGAAAGAAAGCTACAGGAGAGGCCACAGAGAAGGGCTGAAGGTACTGGGGAATAACAGGAGGTGATCCCAGGACTCAGTCTGGGACCGGGAGACAGGACTGGGCAGGGCGGAGCCCCTTCTGCGTTGCGGTCTCTGTTTGCTTAGCCAGATCCCTTCCCTCCAGGATCCCCTTTCCTAATCAATCCTGGGCATTGTCAGGGCAGAAAACTAAAAACGTGGGGGTAGAGGTAGAATTTTCATCTCTTAGTATGGCTGATAGTTAGCTTCGCCTGAAAAAGGAGTATACAGAAAGCAGAGAGCTGCTGTGCCTGTGCTGATCAAGGTTGGGGAACATGTGTATACTGCCAGAAAGGTGATCTCCCGGCAAAGACAAAGAGCCTATCTCAGAATTACTTTGAACGTGCGTTTACAGGAGATTCATCAAGCTAATAACGAATGAATTAAATTTTGAAGGTACTCTACAGGGGTATGCCCTACAAAACGAACACAAGGAGCCATCCCCACCCTGATTCCCCAACTGAGATGGTGAGGGAAGAGCGGATGCCACTGGCCATGCACAGAAGTGGACTGGCTAAGAGCCCAGAACTAGTGTGTGGACCACCGTGTGGACTGGCGGGAGAAGGCACACGGGCTGAGCCCCAGCTGCAAACCTCTGCAGCTGATCTCGTGTCTGGCTCAGCCACTTACTTGCTGTGTGAACTTGGACAAACTACTTACTCTCTCGGGGCCTCAGTTTCTTCATCTACAAAGTGAAGATAATGGGATCTGCTACCTAAGGCTTTTTGGAAGATTAAGTGAGTTGTATTTGCAAAGCGCATGTAAGTGTGCATGCCCGGCACGCTGTAAATGCTATGCAAGTGCTTGTTGTTGTTGTTGTTTGTTCCCATTACCTGGCAGACTGATGTGGGACCACCTGAGATACAAAGAACGCACGCTAAAGGGGCTCAGTACTGATATGGAAGAAACCTTCAATCCACCAGGGAGGCCTGAAGAAGCAGGAACAACAAATGAGAGATTCGGGTGCAGATGAGGAGGTTAAAGAGAACCCCCCTCACCCCACCATTACCTATCTTCCTCACAGGCCTGAGGAATTTTTGAGAAAATGTTGCAACTTTTAACACCAACTCAACTTTGTTTTGCATGTAGTTGAAATAACCCAGGAGTGTTGTGAATGGAAAGGAAATAATGTATCTCAGATATAGCATACTTCACCATTTGCCCACACCTAGGAATTTATCCATAGGAGATAGCCTGACAAGTTTGCAAAGATGTAGTACAAGGTTGTTCATCGGTCGTTCATCTTAGTGTTGTTTAGAATAATGAAAACCTGGAAATAACCTAAAGAGCTATCAATAATAGACTGGTTAAATAGATCACAATATGTTGGTACAGTAGAACACTATATAGCCACTAAAGAGGATGAATTATTTGTCTACACCTATATATTCACTGACACGGAAATGTGTCCACAACATGTGGTTGAGGGCAAAATGGCAGGTAGAAGTTATAGCACATGCATCAGAGTATCCACATCTGCACGCACAACTGTGCACAGACATGCTTGGAAGAATGCTCATACAAAGGTTGACAGTGATTGCCTCTGGGTGGTAGGATTTCAGAACTTTTGTGTTTTCTTCATGTCTGTATTTTTGTAATTTCTAGAATGAGCACATATTATCTTTGTAATAAAGCAAATCTGATGGGGTAAAAAAAATTGTTAAATGAATGAATGTCTTAAAAAGCACAAGACACAATAAATAGTTTCCTTTGTCACCCTCCTTCCACTCCTTTCTTTGGAGTTAAGCTGCCATCGTTAACATGCTATACTTTGAACCGGAATGGAAATGTCCTGTGAAGGAGAATGCAATTGGGAACATCTCGTGTATAACGATGAATTCTGAATGTGGGTAGGTAATAGAGACCAACAAAAAGCCCGCACAATATTTGGAATCCTTTAAATGTTCGTTTTTCTTCTCAGAACCGGAATTGCAAACCCCAGTTCAATTCATGGCTTCCAAATGGTCATTTTCCACTCTTTCTATGAATGGATCAGGTGTGAGTGTCTCCCATGAGTGACACGAAATGAATAGCAAACCACCCTCACTAGCAGAGCTTGAAAGAGGCTATACACGCCTTTGCTGAGCAGGGGATACTGATTTACCTGGCGTTCACTCATTCGCCTGCATGGGAGCCTCACAGTACTTCCGTGCAGCATCCATGGTTCCTCTGCTGGCTCTAACTGGGACATAATGACTGCTTTGGAAATTGGAATCCCTGGTTTTGGGGAAAGAAAGGAGACTTACCTATCTGTGCTGGGACACTGTGGTGTGCCAGAATTCCATTCCAATCATTTAGTATTCAAGGGGAAAGGGCACTATAGCAGACCCCAGAATGTTCCAAGACTATCTCCACAGGGTTCAATGCAATTTCTGAGAAGGACTGGGAGATGGGCATGGCAGTAGGGGTGGGAAACTGTCAGTTGCAAGAAACAACTGGCTTTGCTCCCCTGGATAGAAAGGGAACCTGAGGTCATCTCAGGCCTTACGAAAGCACCTCCAGCCTAGAAGACCAGCGGACAGAGAGACCAATGCCTCCGAGGCAGCTTATGTAAGTTTATCAACAACTCCATTTGACACTGGGCTTTCAACTACAAAGAGAAACAGAAACGATCTGGTTTTGGATGCCAAGGAAATGGAAATCTGACCCCTGACTCTCCAGCCCCAGATCAGAGGGTCCATGGGAGATCAGGGGCCTGCACCTCACTAGCATCCCATCCTTACCTATGTCCCTCTGTGCAGGGTCCAGGTACAACCCCCTCCTCCTGGCAGAAGTCTAAGAGCACAGCTGTGAATATCAGAGGCTCCTAAAAGACCCAAATCATTCCTACTTACCCTGAGCCTCCTTGGGGAGGGCTGGAGTTGGCAGCATTGTAGGAAGAGGTGAAGATGGACAGGAAATGGTCCAAAAGCATTCAGGGGCCCCTCTGTACCAAGTCCAATGCCTACTGAGTGCCTGTGTGTGCCTAGCTGAGTGCTTTACTCTGTGGAAGCTACGAAAAGGAGTAAACACATCTCTGCTCCTGAGAAGAAAGTCATTTTAGTAGGAAGAAAAGAGTTAAAGCAGATTCCAATGAGCCCCTGTGTGCAGGCATGTGGGGTGGGAAATTCTCTCAGCGGCAAGGAGCTGGCTGGATTTGCCCCTAGGACTACACTGAGCACCCCCAACTCCAGTCCCCACCAGCCCAGCTCTTTGCCTGATCCGTAAATGTTTGTCAGGCGAATTAAAGCAATTTGAGAATGAAAACCCTGAGTACAAAGTCAAGTGGCTAATTCTATGGTAGAGGTCTATGAAGGGAGAGAGGTGGTGGTGCTGGACAAGGGACAGTGGCTTGATAGAGGAGAGTGAGACATGGAGAGAACACGTCACACCTCTGGCTCATGGCACCAGAAGTCCTTGTAGCAGGGGTCTTGGATCTTTCACTTCCACCGCTTTGTGGGGAGGCATCCCCGCTGCCCCGGGCTCTGCCTGCCTTTCTGCTGGGTCATTACTACTGCCTCATCACTGGTTCTCCTGCCACTTCCAATCTCACATGCTATTGCTCCATTGTCTACATTGCCACCAGGGTGGCCATTCTGAAATACAAACCTAGGTATTGCAGGCTTCTGCTTCAAATCCTCTGCAAGTGCTCCTTCTCGGATGAAGCCAAATTCCTTCAAGTGGCATTCTAGACCTCTCCCATCCTGCCTGTCTGGCCTCCTCGCTTCCCACTCCTGCCCCCATAAGGCACCATGCTCCAGGAAAATTGTCCTTTTCACTGTTTCCTGAATACGTTATGCTTTTTTACGTCTGCAATCCTTCTGCACTTGCCTTTAAAATCATTCAAGTTCGAAGGCAATTAGTATCTGGTCCTAAAAATCCCCTCACTATCTTTTCAGGGATTTCAAACATCTAGAACCTCAAAATTACATGTATATGTGAAAAAGGAGACTATGATAACAAAAATAGATATGCAAAAAGACAAAGCCTAGAAGGAAATACACAAATTTAAAATTAGCCATGTTAAGTAATAGGGTTATGAACAATTACTTTTTCTTCTACAAGTTGTTAATGTTGCTATAACATATATTTTAATAATTAAAAAAGACAGCAAGCAATAATGTACCAAATGCTAACAAGGCTTTATTTAGGTAAAAAATCCATTTTTGGGATAAGTATTCAAGTGAAAGAACAGAGTCCTCTGGACTGATCACAGACACCGTCATGGAGAGAAAAGCCTCGAGTAACCTTGAGGGCAGAGAGAAGGACTCCAAGCACGTGATGGCCTGAACTATGTCACAGGCTGGGATGAGCAGCCAACTTGAACCACGACTGCTGCCTGTAAAAAGGATGTCAAGGACCAGAAAATGGCTCTAGGAGCACCGGCAAATGGATGGAAGTCAGCCAAGTCCTAGGCAAGAGACAACGTATCTGTACTTGGTGCTGGAATTGCCACCCGCGTGGCCGGTACCTGAGAATATGCTCAGGTGCTAGAGCCTCTGAGTGTTTCCAGAGGAGCTCACTTTGTCAGAAGCTGCACTCTTAAATCCCAGGCATTTCACTGGGCCAGCTGGGAAGATGAGTAGGCCAGGGTTCAGCAAGCCCAGTACCCCACAGGCAAACAGAGTGGCTATCAGTCTCTGCACACCCTAAAGCCATAAGTAAAAGTGAACAACCAGTCTCCAAGAGGAAAGACTAAGGCTGGGGCTTCGAGGTTAATACCAGCCAACATGTTTACAGCACACAGCCGAATTTTCACAGCATATTCTAAATGTAATGCAAAACACAATTTATATAAAGGGGAAATGAAAAACTAAGGAGGTTTTTATTATGCCAGGTATGCACTGGCTAGTCCCTAGCATGCAGCTGAACCCCATTTATTCTAGTAGCTGTAGGAGAGCTGATTCTTCAAGCTGTGTCTCTCTCCAACTGTGTCTTGGGTGTGTAAGTCATGTTTAACAAATGAGCCTAAATTCTGGAAACCAAAAGTCTTATTTAGGTATCAAGGTCTCTTAAATCCTTGTGCCAATTCATATCTCCAACACAAGCAATCAAGATAAAGGAAACCTGAAATCTACTCATTTATTCTCTGTTCTAAATCCATTTACCTGGTTTTGAAAAGAGTTCCACTGACATTATTAGATTTGTAGATCTTATATTCTATGTGAACTTGTAAAAAGTTTGCTATTTTGAAAATTTATCTAAATTTCTTAATTTGAAAACTGATCTAAAATCTTTGGGATTAAACACTTTCTTTATTGTGGCCAATACAGCAGTAAAAAACTAAACTCTCTCTCCCCTGTTCTCCTTGCATACAGTGGAAACTAGCTGGCACCAAAGAGCAAGCAACTATTTCCTTGGGGTCTCTGTACCCCATTACTGGGCCATGGGAAACCCTCCGGGAATCCAAGAGCTACTACCTGAGCTAACTGACCAGGACAAAGTGGTGGCTTTTCAATATTTTCTCTCTTACAGGTTGGCATTGTTCAGCAAACTTGATCTTTGAAACCTTTCCAATGTGGCTTCCTATTGCCCACTAATGGTTTCTCACTTAAGTAATAGGAGGACTGTCATTCTGCCAGCCTTCCAAGCAAAAACAAAACATTAGGTCACTGGATCTTCCCTCCTCCACACACCCTATAGGCATACCCTAAATTACCACTTGTAACAAAGCAATCCTCATCTGAAACTTTTCCCTGCTTCCCAATGCCTGCACAGTAAGGTCCAGTGAAGCTGATAGCCAGGTGTATAGACACCAACCTTGAGGACATGATGCTCAGTGAAAGAGGCCAGACACGAAAGGACAAATAATGTAGGATTCTACTCACAGGAGGTCACTAGAGCAGTCCAATCCATAGAGACAGGCAGTAGAATGCTGGGTGCCAGGGGCTGGGGGAGGGGGAGGAGGCAGTTCGTGTTTCATGGGGACAGAGTTTCAGTTTGGGAAGATGAACAAGTTCTGGAGATGGATGGTGGTGATGGCTGCACAACACTGTGAATATGTACTTAATGCCACTGAATTATATTAATATACTTAAAAATGATTAAAACGGTAAATTTTATGTTATGTAAATTTTACAACAATACAAAAGTTTTTTAAAAAGAGCATAGACACCATGGGGGTTCACTCTATACATGAAATCTGGATCTTTGCCCCAACACACCTTCAACTGTAGCCTGTCTTCTCACTAGTCTCTGAAAAGGCCATGTTCATGTCTGTGCTTAAGTCTTTGCACATAGACTCCTCTAGCCTGCAACACCTCTGCCTGTCACTTGCAAGTCTACAAATGCAGCTTACATTTCTCCTTCTTTTGTTCCTCATATCACTTCCTGTTTAAACGTCTGATGGGGCAGTTAATATTGCAGTTTCTTGTTATTTCACCATTTTTTGCTCATAGTTTGTCCTGCACCCTCTCCCTAATTTCCCTGATGGTCAGGACTGGGTCTCACGTGTGGCATAATAGAAAACTTTGAGGCACAGAACAGGTTTCAAAGGTGTGATGAAGGATCAAACGGTGAGTGGAAAGCAGAAAACTGCAGAAGGGTGTCCTATGGGGACCATCTTCCACTGAAATGGACAGTCTGTGGAAGTGAGGGATTGGAGCTCCTGGGGAGAAACCCGCTCAGCAGAGACACTCCAGGCAGAGGAGGACAATGCATCCCCTATGAGTTGAGGAAGCCTTTCAGGGGGAAAGGGAAACCCCAGCTCACCTCTGAACAGACTGTCAGGAGCCCATCAGCCTTGCCCTCTTCTGGGTTATCATTCTGGGGAGCAGCAGAATCCCGGGAAGGCAGTGCTGCTGGGGCGGGCGGGGGGGGGGGGAGGAAGAAACTATGAGAGAGAGAGAGAGACCCCGGCCCTGTCCTGCAGCCAGCACACTCCTAAGTGAAAATGTCCACACTGACTGGGTACTCATCACCTGGGAAATTGCAGCATCAGCTATCTTACCCACCTCACAGGCACTGGAGTTCAGAATGAGACGAGAGACACTGTAGTACTTTGCTAGGTGGAACCGGAATGAAAGTAGTGATCGCAAGCCAGGAGGGCAGAAACCCTAGCAAGGTAGGGCTTCCACCAGGCAGGAGGTGACATCTGAGCCACTCCTTTACAGCCAGCCTCATTGTAGGAGCAGCTGCGCTGTCCAGCAAGGCAGCCACAGAGCCACATGGGGCTATAGGGCCCCTGAATGTGGTGAGTCTGAGTTGAGATACACTGTGCAGGTCAAATACACACCGGATTTCAAAGAGTTAATGCAAAAGAAAGAATTTAAAATATCTCACTGGTAAATTTTTATATTGATTACACACTGAAATGATAGATAATACTTTGGGATATGTTGGGTTGAATAAAATGCATCGTTAAAATTAATTTCACCAGTTTCTTTCGACGTGTAAATAAGGCTAGTAGATTTAAAAAGCACACGTGGCTCGCATTGTTTCTGTTGGACAGCGCGGGCCCCAAAGGGACACTGCTTAGTACACCACCGTGTGGCGGTCTGACATCCCCAAGGCAACGGACAACTTGTTTGCCTCTCCGCCCCGGCCCTTAGGCCTTCCGCCATCATTGATTTCCCACTCCCTTGGTCTGGAGAAGGGGCTGATTCCCTCTTTGCTCGCCATAGCCTGAGGGTCTCGCCTCTCCGCTCCACCATCCGGATTGGTTCCTGCATGGTCACCCTCCCTTCCCATCTGAGGAGTGGGCTCCGCACCCTTTACGATCCAAGCAGTGGGGCAAGGGGAGCCAGCGTGGAGACAGTGGGCTCAGGCTACGCCCGCGCCCAGCCACGCGGATCTCCTCCTCCAGCTGTCACACGCGCCTAAGCTTGGCGGTCACTATGGCAACCCGGCCATACAGGCCACCACAGTCACTGATGGCTGGGGCAGTGGGCCTACCTCCCAGGCTCCACCAGTCGAAGACAGATCCAGGGGACGCCAGCGTGGCGCATGCGCACCGTGACACGGCCACAGCGAAAGCCACCACCGCCTCCGCCGCCCCTCGGGTTCGTCTAGGACCTGCGGCAGCGGCGCCGCCTGGCGCACCCTCAGAAAGTACTGTTCGCCCCCGCTAGTCCCCGAGGGCACACAGGGGTGCACGAGCCCTCCCAGAGGATCCCGGGACTCATAGTCCGCGGCCCAGACAGAGGCCGGCCCATGCTGCAGCCGCCCCTCCACGCGCGCGGCGGCGGGGACTTTGAAGACGACGGTTGCTGCAGACTACGCTCGGCGCTGCCTGCAGCCGCGTGTGGCGGGACGGAGAGGGGTCACGGTGGGCGCTGGCGTTCCCCCGCCGCGTGGCCACCCGCAAAGGCACGTGGCGTTCCCGCGGACGGCGGGGATGGAGCGAGGATCGGGTAGATTGACTCCCGCCAGGGCTGTGCGTCGGGCGCCTCCCGTGCGCCACGTAGGCTCGGGGAGCCGGGACAGGCACGGATTCCGCCCCCGGGGAGTTCAGCAGTGGCAAAGCAGCGGGGCGACTCGCCAGGACGGGGCAAGCTACTGAGAAGGGTAGCCGACGCCTAATCCACGGCCGCAGGAGAGGTGAGGCGGAGAGGGAACCTCCTACTGGGGCGATGCTCCGGTTGCTCAGACCTCACTCCCACAGGGCCTCACTGGGCTCTGGGTCTCGGGACCACCCACATGGACCACAGCTCTGTTTTAAGGACCAATATGATTTAGCCAGGCGAAGGTGAAGGACAATTATGAGTTACACCAACCATCTCCCTCAACACCCCCAATCCCCATCCAATCCAATACAAAAAGTTCCTTTGATTCCACCCTCCAAATACTTTTCAAATTCGCTTTTCTCCATTTCCATCGCTACCACCATAGTCCAAGCCGTTAATCTTTATAAATAGTGTTCGTGTGTCTTGGGTGTGTGCAAAGACGTTCCAAGGGTTAGGTGGGCAGGGCTAGTTTTAATTCCCTGGAGTTTCATGTTCAGGACACGACTTCCTAGACTCCATCTGCTTGATATCTGGTGGCTTCTTCATGCAAACTCTCCATCCCACATCCCCGTCCACAAGTAGTTTTCCGCCTTCCAAAAGAAAAGCATACCCCTTACTCATCCTGAACTACTTACTCATCCTGATGTACTGAAGTGCATCGTCCCGGGATTTAAAAGTCAGCAGGGCTGGCAAACGAAGGGACAACTGGAATCATTGGTTTAGGGGAGACCCCTTTAGTGATTAATGAAATCACTAGACACTGGTTTAAAGCTTGACTTTTCCTGTCTTACACAAACTGTATTTCTACTGGGTGTGAAGCACGGTTCTAAACCTTCAGCATTTTAGCCTGTGTTGAGGTATGAATTCAGATGTATTGTAGAACGGAGCAGTGGGAATGATTTGGCATCTACTATCCCACACTGTTATTAAATAATTTATTTCTCTTGAGACAGAGAACCCTGTCGCTTTTCACATATTGAATTTTCCCCTTTATTCTTGATGCTCATGGCTAGGACATGCCAATAGCTAAGGGGGAAAGGCACAAATGATTCAATTTGATTAGGATGCCCATTGTTTTCACTTTATCTGTAATATTCTCTGGTCCTTTCAAATAATCTAGATACAGTGGCTAAAACCCATAGATTAAAAAGTTTACTTTTTTTTCCAGGAAGGATGTACTTCATATTATACAATAAGGTAATTAAAACCTACTTTTAGCATTGTAGAGGGGAAGGGCATGCCTCTAATCCTCGCTTGGGCAAGGCAAAGACATAAAATGTAATCAAAATGTTTTTTTTTTTTTTGAGACAGAGTCCCACTCTCTTGCCTGGGGTAGAGTGCCGTGGCATCAGCCTAGCTCACAGCAACCTCACACTCCTGGGCTCAAGCAAGCCTTCTGCCTCAGCCTCCCAAGTAGCTGGGACTACAGGCATGCGCCACCATGCCCGGCTAATTTTTTCTATATATTTTTAGTTGTCCGATTAATTTCTTTCTATTTTTAGTAGAGACGGGGGTCTTGTTCTTGCTCAGGCTGGTCCCGAACTCCTGAGCTCAAACAATCTGCCCGCCTTGGCCTCCCAGAGTGCAAGGATTACAGGCATGAGCCACCGCGCCCGGCCTTAACCAAAATGTTTGTACCCTCATAATATCCTGAAATTAAAAAAATGTCAACACCAAGGACCTCTCCTCTCTCTGTCAAGAGATTAAACCTCTCCAGTCTCTGGCTAATTGAGGGGCTTGGACTAGTGGCCTTGGGTCGATATCTAGCTCTAAAATCCAGAGGGGGCATTTGTGTTGACTTACCTGGCAATGACTGGACAAACTTTACCCCTTATACTAGCAGGTGGCTGGGTCTCCCCAAACACCTCATGATTCCTCCTCCACAGCCTGGCTTTGAGTTGGACTTAACTCCACTGCTAAACAGTTAGAATTGCTCCTGATCATTTGTGAGGAACTGTTGAGCATTTATTGCATTTTCGGCTCTTACTGCTTTCTTTAAATCCTTGAATCTTAAATAGACTAGAAGTCAAAAGGGAGCACTTCTCTAACTTGTCTACCCATTTTTAAATGCCAGGAGTCACAAAGCGAGGGTGTCTGAAACCAGGGGAATCTCTGTACTGTTTCTGATTGAGAAGTAGAGATCAGATCTGAGCTGAGGTATTAAATTATTCTCAGTTTCTGGCTTGCTGAGCCATTCAAGGTCTGTTTTACATCATGTCTTCCTCAGATTATTAACAGAAGGGAAAGGTGAGGTTGTTTTTGTTGTTGTTTGTTCTGTTTCCTTCTTTTAAATAAAGTAAAAAAAAAAAGAAAAAAAAAGAAAACCTACTTTTACCAGATCAAATCATGAAATATTTATTCCAATTATAATGACCTTATTTCACCTTATAAAATGTTTTATATTTTCTACCTCTTTTAAATAGGAAAAAAAATTGCTAGATATCACACCAATTAATTTTGAGCAATACATACTTTTCTCTTTCATTAATGACATGGGAAAAGGTTGATCATTATATCTAGTAAAATTAATGGATTTGTTTCTGAGGTTTACCTGATTCTTAAATATTTATTCCGCAAAGACCAACACTAAAGTTGAATACAGGCAAGGATGCATACCATGGTTTCCATTATAATACCTTCTTTAATAATATAAAATTTAAGTTACAAATCACATAGCTTTACCATAAATTAGGTGATGAGAAACAGAATTATTACCTTGTTTTGCAATTTATTAAAAATGGATAAATTCATTATATTACCTATATAGCATTTTAATCTTGATATTAATGTTTTTGGTAATATCTATGTTAAAAGAAATATGGTTTTTAAAAATATTTTTCCAATGCATATTAACACAATTATTTAATTTGAAAAATAAAGTCAGACTGTTCTGACAGAAATTAGCACATTAACTGCCATGTCAGTTGTACTTAACAAGATAGTTTTGAGCCCAGGGCCTCGTAAAGCATATGTAACTCGCACATCTCTTCACCTTGGGAGCCAAGAGAACTATTTTTCAAGTTCCATTTAACTCACGCACAGAAAACAATTTAAAAAACAAATTTTTCATTAAATTAGAAAGGATCATTTTGTTTTCAAAGTTTTTATTCTATTTTTGTAATAAAACACTGTGGGCCCAAGGAAAAAAATTTTTTTCTAGCGTGGCAGTGTGTTAAGACTGATTTAGCTCATTGGTATGACAACGATGCATGCTTTTCCCAGTAACGTTTTATGGTATATATTTGCCATATATTGAATGAGCTAAATCTGCAGCTTTAATGTTTCGACAAAAATATGTTTAAGACATGTGTAAGGTAAGAACATTTCATCAAAAGCTAGTTATTGTCAAAAGTGTGTTTAAATAAGTAGTCAATGTGCCCAGCCTTTTCTGAGTAAACCAGATTAAACAAAGTACCTCTAAGTGGAAGAATAAGAGATAAAATGTATAGCCATGTCTTTGCAAAGCCTTTTTGGTATATTTCTCAGAAATTGCGAAACGAAGGACTCTGATGACTGGGTGACAAATTCTTTTGCATGTCAGGTGGTTTCTAATTCTTCACAAAGGGACCTACTTGGGTTGTCAGATGAATAGATCCTTGAAATTAATTTTTGAGGGAAGATTATTGTGTGATTGTTGGCAGATATAGTGGAAGGAATTTGAAGAAATAAATGACATATGATATTAAATCTTCTTTTGCTCTCATCTGCTTCTTGAGGAAAAAAGATAAGTAGGATGAAAATTAAAGCAAAATCCTGTCTCATACTTGCCATACCTCATACTTGTCCATGAATACATTAATTCATTTAAAAAATCCTATCCATCTCATTTTATAGATTTATTTCAAAGTTTCACTTTTCGTGTTTATAATTATTTACCAAAATTTTTACTATAATTGTTATTTTTGAACAACTGAGTACTACAGTGATAGGATTTTTTTAATTTAGAGTCTTAGGTCACAATGAATAAAATAAAATTTCATTGCCTTTGGGTTTATACTTAACAGAGGGATTGCTGAATCATATGGTAATTCAATTTTTTTCTTTAGGAATCTCCATACTGTTTTCCATAATGGCTACACCAATCTACATTCCATCAACAGTGTATAAGGGTTCCCTTTTTTCCACACCCTGGCCAACACGTGTTATCTCTTGTCTTTTTGATAATAGCCATCCTAGCAGATATGAGGTGCTATCACATTGTGGTCTTGATTGCATTTCCCTGATGATTAGTGATGTTGACCTTTCCATATACCTATCGGCCATTCATATGTCTTCTTTTGAGAAATGTCTATTGAGGTCCTTTGTCCATTTTCTAATTGAGCTATTTGGATTTTGGGGTGGTTATTTTGTTTGTTTTTTTGTTGTTGTTTGTTTTTGCTTTTGAGTTGTGTGAGCTCCTTATTTTGGATATTAACCCCTTACAAGATATGGTTCACAAATATTTTCTCACAATCAGAAGGCTGCCTTTTCATTTTACTGATTGTGTCCTCTGCTGTGCAGGAACTTTTTAATTTGGTATAATGCCATTTGTCTATTTTTGCTTTTGTTGCCTCAGTTGTTGGTATAATATCCAAAAAATTATTGCCCAGGCCAATGTCAAGTAGCTTTTCCCCCTATGTTTTCTTCTAGTTTTATGGTTTCAGGTCTTACATGTAAGTCTTTAATCCATTTTGAGTTTATGATGTAACATAAAGATCCAATTTTCTTTTTTTGCATGTGGATATCCAGTTTTCCCAACACCATTTATTGAAGAGACTGTCTTAGCCTTTCTCCATTGTCTCTTCTTGGCAGCCTTGTAGAAAATTAGTTGAGGATGGGTTTATTTCTGGGCTCTCAATTCTTTCCCATTGGTCTATGTGTCTCTTTTTGTGCCAGAACCATACTGTTTTGATTACTATAGCTGTGTAATGTAATTGGAGTTTGGGAGGTGTGCCTCCAAATTTGTTTTTCTCTCTCAAGATTGTTTTTGCTATTTGGGGTCTTTTGTGGTTCTGCATGTATTTTAGAATTGCTTTTTCTATTTCTGTAAAAATGCTATTGGAATTTTGTTGGGACACTTTTCTGTTTCAAGCTCCAACAACCAAAAGTTATGGTTGTCAAGAGGATTGTCTTAGCCAGGCTACATAGAAGTTTTAAAAACCGAGAGTTACACTCTTTGTGCTCTTTGGAGCTCCCCCTCGCTGCTGAGATCTTTGAACTCTAGAGCTGCACCTGATCTGCAACAAGCATTTAATGAATACCTGTTGAAACTTGCATCTCTGTAGCATCTGTTCATTGAAGGAAATGCATAGAAAAAGATTTTGTAGCTGGCATGATGGCTCACGACTGTAATCCCAGCACGTTGGGAGGCCAAGGAAGGAGGATTGCTCAAGGCCAGGCATTTGAGACTAGCCTGGGCAGCATAGCAAGACCCTGTCTCTACAAAAAAATGTAAAAATTAGCCAGGAATGGTGGCACGCACCTGTAGTCCCAGCTACTTGGGATGCTGAGGTGCGAGGATGGCTTGAGCCAAGGAGTTTAAGGCTGCAGTGAGCTATGATTGCACCACTGCTCTCCAGCCTGGGTGACAGAGTGAGACCCTGTCACTAAAAATAAATAAATAAATAAGTAACTTTTGCTTGTCACCTGAATGGACACTAGGACAGTGGAGGGGGGTGTGGATCCCCTTGATGGATAAGGCAGAGTTTATCCTGCTACATTTGCTTGGAGGATAATGTCCCAATGGTTCGTGGTCTACTCTTAGACTGTGCACTCGGTCACAGCAGGGTCTATTTCTTCTCTGGTCTGCAGTCGTGGGTTCAGCACACACTGTAATGAACGCAGTGGGTAACTCCTTGTTGGATGATTAATTAGGGCCATCATTTTGTTTGGGGAAAGCTCTGAAGGCTCCCTAATGTTCTTCCTTCCCAAGCAGGAGGGACAGGAGTCTCCTTCACCCCAGGCTTCCTGGAGGCATTTGAACAAGGTCAGATGGGCCAATCAGGAGAGAGAGGGACCATGAAGGAGAGCCATGGACAAGTGGGCAGAGGCTTCAGAGTTCACTGAGGGACCGTTGGACCAGCCTGGGCCCAGCTCCAAAGGGAGGAATAGGACTCCCTATAGGTACCACACCCTGATCAGTGTGGTACCGGGCAGGAATGCTGTCACTCCAAGCATTGATGTGGCAGGTAGGAAGGACAGGCCTGCCCTCCTCTCCTGGGCTGCTCTCCTAGGAAATGGCTGGATTCTGAGAGAGCAGAGCTGGAAGAGGAGAAAGAAGCCTCAGAGAAAAGCAGGCCCTTCTGCCTTCCAGTAGCATAGCCCCGCAGCCTGGAAATCGGTGTGCCCACAGTCTAACACAGGCCTCTGAGATTCCACTGTGCCTGCACTTCACAGGTTCTCACTCTGACCATCCACCCTGCATCTTACAAGAGGTAGAGCCTAAATAGGGGCGAGGTACCCATCTATCCACCAAGTACTCTGTGGAAGAAACGGGATATCACAGCACAAGAATGCAGAAACATAGTCTTCAAACCTTTATGACATACACTCTCACGGGGGGTTCTCATGGCCACCCCAAGAGACAAACAGGTAACTCCGAATGACAGATGAGGACAAATTTCCTCAGGCAAGCACAATGAATCCCAGGTACTCTGTGACAGCCTCGAAGAAGACAATTCCTTTAACAGCCTCCTCTATTTGGAGTGCACAGTTCAATGAATGTTGACAATTGCATACAGCCAGTAACTAACCCAGATCCCTGTTAAGATACAGAAAATTTACATCTTCCCACAAAATACACTCAAGCTCGTTCCCAGTCACCGGAACCTCCCAGAGAGAATCGCCCTCTAAATTTCCCACACCACAGATCAGTCTTCCTGCTTTTGCGTTTCACGGATATGGAATCACACAGCAGCACTCTCCTGTGTCTCATTGATGTCCCTCAGCATGATGCTTGTGAGATACATCCATGCGGTTGCCAGGGTGAGGAATCCACGCCTTTTCACTACTGTGGAGTACCGCACTGCAGGGATTCACAGAAACTCCCTTCTCCATTGTCGCTCCCACAAGCATGTGGGTTGGATCGACATGGAAATAGTGATTAAAGGATGCAAGCTTCCTTTGTGAGCCTGCCTGTGGGCATTTGGTTCCATTCTCCTTTAAATACTAGAAATGTTAACAGCTGGACTCTAAGGCAGTTGTATATTTAAATTTATATTTTTAAAAAATTAAAACAGATACTTGAAGGTCTTAGGACACTTTATGCTTGGACACTTAACAAGAACACCATCTCAAGCTGGAGAAGGATCCGAATCGTAGGGGAATCGAACCTTTCCCAGGTGAGGGTGTCAGCAGGAGTGGTTCCTTCTGGAGGCTCTGAGACACAAT
>RJWJ010025684.1:0-23677 GCA_004363605.1 Indri indri | reverse complement strand
ATGTACTGTTATGTTTCTAAGTGGCTTTAAACTTTCTTTCAGAGATCTATATTTCTATAACTCCTAGGAGTGGGAACTGAAAATTGATCTTCCCCCTATTTACAGTCCATGAAATTTCCTGCATTTCATCATAAAAATAGTGACTCAGAACATTACTTTTTAATCACTTCATTCCTAGTTCAGTGGTTTCTGAATGCCTTCCTGAGGATGAGCCGCATCAGAATTGCCTGGGGAGTACATTAAAATTACAGATTCCCAGGCCACACACATTCAGAAGCTCTCCAAGCTTGACCCTCTTTAATTTGTGTTTTAAACAAGAACAAAGGCAATTCCTATTCCAACCCAGCTTGGGAATTTATGAAAGCATGATGACTAACATACACCTACAGTCAGCAGTCACTATTTTCTGAATAAAAAAAGAATCAATGAATGGTTGACATTCATATACATAAAAAAGACAAAAAGAACACTTTTGAGCCTTTCAGAACCCTGACTCCAGGCAGGTTAAAGACCACCATCTGTTTGAAAAATTAACACAGACTAGACTTCTGCACACAGATAGAATGCAGCAGGTAATGGCAAGCGAGTGCTTTTGCAGTAACAACCAGAAAAACTCAGATATATTACCAAAAAACACCACATATTTTTTAGGCATCAAGAGCTATGAAAGCAATGATGGCCTAAAACTCCAGAAGAAGAGAATATTTCCAAGGTGATATGACTACATCCAGCCTTTATTCTTCATCTAGGGGCATTTGCCAATTCTGGGCATGGGCTAAGGAGAGCCCTCCCTGAGAACCTCTTTTAGGGGAATGAGAAATCGGTAAAATTCTGTAGAGATTTTGTGGTGATGGACTAACAATTTGGAAATTTGAAGGAATAAAAAATGTGTAACCAATTTTACCTATGAGAAACTTGCTAAATTCTGGTACTGAGTAGATGGCTGGGAAACTAGGCTGAAAAAGTACAGTAAAAGGCAAAGTGAAATTTCCTATAGCTTCATGGTGCTTAGGAATGAAGAATCTTCCAAGGATGGAGACTGCCTCAAACACATTGCCAATCTTTCCCTGCAATATTTGTCAAAGTTTGAAGCTACATAAAATGAGAGGTTGGGAAGCTGGGCTGGAAACGGTTAAGGGAAAAATTTGATCTCCAAAGTCTTCCAGAGCTAAAATATGAATAGGTAAAGACTCTCAAATAAAACCTAGGATAGCCACATGTTAAGGGGTGAACCAGTGGTAGCCTGACCTAATTAAAACTACAAACCAATCCTGACTCAGATCTTTTTCTGATTGAATTGAGATGATTAATTCCCCACATCATCTTCCTGAAATGAAATGGGAGAATGGAATATAACACCATTTGGAGCATCTATAATTCCATTATATACAATGGCTAGCATATATTTTAAAATTTCTACACAGGTAAAGGGTCAAAAAGAAATAACAAATAGTAAGGAGAAAAGGGAAACTCACAGATTATCTAGATATTGAAATAAGAGGTTAGGGATTTTAAAATATGTTGAAAAATTAGAGGACAGTATGGGCAAAATGGATGAAGATTAGAGAATTTTATTAGAAAATGGAATCTATAAAACAAAGACAAATGAGTAGTCCAAAACTGAAAATATAATATCTGGAATTCAACGGATAGGTTTAGAAGCAGAACGTAGGATAAGTGAACCAGTCGGTAGTTGGTGAACAAGTCAATAAAACTGTACAAATTGAAGCAGAGAGAGACAAAAAAAGACTAGAAAGAAAAATAGAAATGAGCATAAGAGACTTGAAACATATGCTAAAAAGACTTACATATAGTCTTGGAATCCTAGAAAGGGAGGAGAGAAATGAGACAGAACCACATTTAAAGACTCTATACAGAAAAATCTAAAAAAAATTAATGTATAGTTTTTTATCCATTATTTTAAAACTAATATGTACTATAGGAGTCAGGATGGTAATTATCCTTGGCAGGAACAAGCAGGTAGTTTCTGGAAGGGAGAGAACATGGCTTCTGCGGTGTTGGTGACACTGTATTTTCTTATCTGAGTGCTAGTCCTATAGCTGTGCTCAGTTTGTGAAAAATCATCAAGCAGAAAGCTGAATGCTTATAACATGAGCCCTTCTCTTTATGTATATTTTAGTAAAAACTTAAATAAATAAAATGTGAATAAATAAATTTAAAGCAGCCTAAATGATTAAACAACTCCAAGCTAAAAGTCATCCCAACGTTCCATGTATGGGTGTCTAGTGTGAGGGACAACCGTAAATGTTTAACTAGCTATGGAATGAATGAATGATGAACATGTAATCCTATAGGGAATCGAGCAAAAATTTATAGAGAACTTACTGCACTAATGGTGCGATAGATGCCAAAGTGAATTACCCCAAGTTCTTTACTCAAGAAGCTGACAGTATCTAAGAGATCACAGGCCCATACTAGCATTATTGAAAGGTCTGATATAATAAATGTCCTAAGATAAATGCAAATAAATTGCTGTAAGATAACTTCCAGTTGAGGGTGGGAAGAAAGAAAGCCCATGGGAGTATGGTACTGAAATATACCCCGAAAGCTAGGTGAGATTTCACCAGCTGAAGGTGAAGCCAAGGCCAGGCAGGATTCCAGGCCTGTTTGTTCCAATTCTCATTTTAAATTTTCGTTCAAAGAGTGGATAGTTCATAAATTACTACAGTACCTTTTATATTAATTTCCTTGTTAGGTTAGGCAGATGCCACTCCCTTTCCCCTATTAAGATGTTTGCTTTATAACGCTTCCTGTTCTGACTTCATTTTTTTTTTCTTTTTGTGCACAGTTCAATGTTGCATTTTTCACTATCGAACTTCATCCATCCATCCAAGTATTTTCAAGGACATTTTGAATTTTTTTTAATCTTTCAGATAGTTAGCCCTCATCCAAATATACATCAGGTCTATATGATGGTATGAATTGACTATGGCGTGATCGATTTCATGTTTTTAACCCTCTTAGTGATTGGCCTTGTGGCAATTGATTGAGTTGAAAGTACAAGAATTCAGCAATTTTGATCACTGTAATAGTCAAAATGGATCGTATATCAAGGTTTATATATTTTGATTATCTAGCTCTGGTGTCAGATTTAATCACAACGCAATGATAACTTGGGGAAACACATTTTGCTCTATATAGACAAAGTCTATTCTCTGTGAATTTCTTATATGCTGGGGTGCTGCTTTATCAGACAGTGGCTGAGAGACATTTGTGCCAGCCCCAGGCCCGTTTGCCCTCAGATACGTTGCCTGTGCCTCCCCTGCTCTGCTCTGCACTTCAAAGAATGCAGAAGGCTTGTTCCAGGTGTGTTCAGTCAGGGGGAGAGCCTGGCAGAAGACCGAAGGGAGGAAGAAGAGAATGAATATCCAGGTTATGTCTCCCCTTCCCTTTCGGCTTCAGGCAGCGTCTTCAGAAGCAGGTGTGTCTCCTTCATCACTGCAACTTCACCTAACAAATCCATCGCGGTTTGAAGCTTCTGCTGGGACTCCCGATCCTTGGCTCTAGTAACACCCCTCCTCCCTGCCTCTTTTCTTCCTAACTTCCTTCTGAGTGACCTTACTGCCAGTTTCTGTCTTCTCAAGTTCTCTATTCTATCATCTATACAACCAGTTCCCCGCATTTACATCTTTCTGTTCTGAATACTCTAAATACGGTTTTCTGACTAGATCCTGACTAATGTAGCTCTCCGTGCTTCAGATTACAAATTCACAATCGTCTTTTACTCATCTAAGCATGAGTTGATCATTTCATTAATGTCACAAGGAAAAGGAGGCCGATGCTCTTATTTGACGCAACCGACAAATCAGGATTGGAAATTACTGTGTTAGTTAAATTAGCCATAGAAGCTCAAGATTGCTTAGCACACACCAGCATGTCGTGCCATAATATCTACCAAATTCATAACAAGATGGGGAAAAACATGCAAAATCACTTCCCTTTCAACAGATGCAAAAACGATCAGAGACTATTATGGATTATGGTCTAAAGAGGTCTTACAGAGCCATTCGTGAGCAGGGTTCTCAACTCAGGGTGTGTGTGGAGGCCATTTTGGTATTTAATTTAAAAAATGTTGAGAGTTCTCATTCAAATATCTTCTTTTATAAATGAATAAACTGAAACCCAAAAACGGTGAGAAGCCTTATTCACGGCCAAAGGGTAAGCTCAAAACGCTGTAGGTCTTCATTTCCAAAACCAAATTCCCATCGAAGCAAGAATTTAAAAGTACTCTTATAACTTCAGTTTTCCAATATCCCCATTCTTATCCTGAGAAATGAAAAGAATTAAGTAGTTGTTGTGATCGTTCATGCTAGATTTTAATTGTACAATGGCAAGATCCATGTTTTGTATGATACAAAATCCTTGCAAATCCTGGAAAAATGCTTTCGATTTCCATCAACACAGAGTTATCAATTTTCTTCTCCATACAGGACACCATGCTTTATACTGTTATGGCCAACTAGGCTTTAAATCTATACCACATTCAGCTATATGAATGGATAAGTTGGACCAAAAGATTAAACAGTATAAGCCTCTATATTATCATTTATTCATTCATTTAACAAATATGTTTTGAGTACCCTCAACGAAATATCACAGTTTGGGGTACCAAGGATATAGCAGTGAATAAGATAGACATGGTCCCTGCCCTCCTAGATCTTCTAAAGTGATATAGGAATAGACATGAGTAAGACATAAATAAACAATGAATCATTTCAGCATGCAATAAATCCTGTGAATGAAATGAACTGGGTGCTGTGCGAAAGGGTTAAGGTTGTAGGAATGCTGGGTGCAGCCATGCACGGAGGTGCCATTTATGTCATGGACATTGCAGATTTGTATATTTATTGCAAAAAATTTCCGGCAGATGGCAGTAAAGTGTCTTGTTCAAACAAATTAGTATATTAAGATCATTTTCTGACAGATGTAAGTTTTGAGGAAGTGTTGCTTGTTTTTTCTATTTGCCCAAAGGCACCATGTGGACTAATGGAGCCATTGAAAAGGGGAGTAAACTTTAAAAAGAAAGTCAGATAAGACCAGTTTGATGAAGTGACATTTAAGCTACAGATAAGTAAGAATCAGTCATTTGAAGAGCAAGGGTAAGAATACTCCAGAAAGAAGGGAACACAAGTGCTTGACATTATCCACGCTCTTCTTTTGGTTGTTTGTTTTGCCATTATATTCTTACAATTTAAAAGCATGAAGTTCTTTGTAGATGAACATAATTCTCATTAGCACAGTCTTTGCTTTGCATAGTTTGTTTTTCCACTGATGATGACCTAATCTCCTTTCTCCCTCAAGCATAGATTTTGAGGGCTTTTTGCTAAGGTTAGAAATGTAATCTTTGGCCACATAACCTAGTCGACTGACCTCACCGATGACATGTACTGAACAACTAATTTGACCTAATCAGCCACCAAGGAAACTTCCATTGCTATATATTAATTCCTTCCATCTTCCCCCCTTCTATGTACTAGCTACCATGCCTTTTATCTATAAAACAGGGTTAAGATATCTACATCTTAATCTTATTATGATAATAATAACTGCTAACACTTGCAGAGTATTTTTTTGTATGTATAAAAGATAATTTATTTAGCCAAATCATGCAGAAGAACTTTCTATATTTATGATGCAATTAGTGGAATGCAATATGACCCCATGGGTAGATTCTGCTACACAAGATGTATATTGTTAATGCAGTCCTCTCAGATACATTGATACTTACATAAATGAACTCAACAAAAAATGACAAAATTGGGAAAAAAAACTCCAAATACTTAAAGAATACATTAAAAAAGGAATGAAAGCACTCAAAAGCCACCATACAAAAACAAAGAACATGCACAATTTTCAATACAGTGATACATGTCTAACAAACACAAAAATAAATTGAGCCTCACAGATAAAGAAATAATTGCAATGTAAAAGTCATTAGTATACCACTTTTCACCCATTAAATAAATTTCATTTTTCATTTGAATACCCAGCATGAGAGAAGACACTGCAAAATGTTTGTATCATGAACTACTGTTGTTGGGTAGTATTTGGAGGAAATGCATTGGTCTGGATCTTTTTCATCAATACAAGACATACCTAAATATGCTCCATCTTAAGAATAAAAAGCAAATGCTTGCACTTCAGTTTATATCTCTCTGCAGTGAAGACCCTATTTCTCTTCTCCACTTAGTTGCTGAGCCCCTTGGTCATATGTTCTGCTTTCTCTGGAACCATCTTAAATCTCCCAGTTTCCTTTCTAATTGGGCTTCCATGACCATCACTGAATTGTCAGCTATCACGCTCCATTGCTGGGTTCAATGTCCACTTCTCTTTTCAGCATCACAAGTAAATACATGAATCCATTAATTAATCTAGCAAGCAAGCAAGCAAACAACCACAGCAATCTCTCCACTCTGGCTAGGCTAGATTGGCTCTCAAGTGCAGAGTATTTTTAAATGTCAAGTACTAGGATAAGAACTTTACTAACTTTAGCTTGTTTAAACCTCACAAAAACCTAGACTAGATATTGTCCCCAATTTACAGAGGAATCTGAGGCTTAGCTTACCTAAGATCTGCTATTTGAATTTTAACTCAAATAGCCTGGTTCCAGAACCCATGATTTTAACTCTTAATATGATGCATGGTCTATAGAAAGATTTCAGTACATGTTAGTATTACTAGATGCAGAACAGCATAGTAATAAAGAGTATAAACTTGATAAGTGGAGATTCCTACCTCTTGAGTAATTCTAATAAAAACCCTAAGAAAAGATATTCCAACCTAACTCAGCTACCGTGGGACTTTTTTGCTTTGTATTTTCATAGGTTTACTGGTGTCTTAATCCATTTGTGTTTCTGTAAAGGAATACCTGAGTGATGGGTTATTTATGAAGAAATGAAGTTTATTTGGCTCACAGTTCTGCGGGCTGTAGAAGAAGCAAGGCACCAGCACCTGCTTCTGGGAGGGCCTCAGGCTGCTTCCACTCATGGCAGAAGGTGAAGGGGAGCTGGTGTGTGCAGAGATCTCATGATGAGAGAGGAGGTGAGAGAGAGGGGGAAGGTGCTGGGCTCTTTTTAACAACCAGCTCTCTAGGGAACTCTCACAGGAACCGACAGAGAGAAAACCCATTCATCACTGCAAAGACAGCACCACGCCATTGGCGAGGGACCCACCCATGATCCAAACACCTCGCATTAGGCCCCACCTCCAACCCTGGGGATCAAATTTCACCCTGAGACTTGACAGGTCCAAACAAACCATATCCCAACCACAGAAACTGTCTTCCTTGGTCTTGAAAAGAAGTATTCACCTCCCTGAGAACTCCTTAGAGTGAAGCATTCTGCATTCTCTCCTAGAAGTACCTGATTTCAAGGTGAAGGAGACATAGAACATGCCTAAAATTTTCTTCATTCATCTAGGTCCTCCCTCCCAAGAGAATCCTACTGGAGTTCTCTAGCTGCCTGGAGCATATGGGCCAAGAACACCAATTAGCAAGAAAGTATTTTTTCCCTCTCATAGATCGCAGGAATACTGTCAGAATATTTAAAGTCTTGTGTGGCAGACTTTCACAGACATCTGCAATTCTGAAGTACAAGGAAAACCCACATCATGATATTAATTTGATAAAAAGACAGTCTGAAGCCAAGAGAGTATTTAGACATGTCGTTTTATTAAACATCATAAACTCTGCTGCATTATAAGCACAGTGGAACCAATAAACCATTAATATGGCATCATGCAATAGCCAAGAGCAGAATGTGAACCAGCTTTGATCAAGAGCAGGTGTGTGCACAAAGCAGAAGGCAAATTGTTTAATCAGTTAATGGGAACAGAGTTAAACACTTTTGTCTATCAGTAGATTATAAATCATAGCATCCCAGTGGAAAGGGCTAGAACAATTCTGCAACAAATCTCAGGGATTCTAAAACACTCAACACTAAATCTTTCAGCAGCCTCAGCCTGGCATCTCTGTCCCAAGAGCCAGTCTGTACTTTGTGTGTTCAACCCAAATCCATGCCCAGAAAAGATTTCAGTGAAAGGGACTTGGGAGCAAACCTCCGCATGTTCACATTCCAGATTTGGATAAATACCCACGAGTTCAGTGGCTTATGTTCACCGCTGAAACTTGCAAAGGCAAGCTGGAAGACGTGAGAATGGGCATTTGGGGTAGAGCTAAATAAGCACTCCAGGGAAGCCAGGGAAAATTAAGAGTCCACTCAAGGAAATAGGCATCCAGACGTTCTCCATTTTTCAAATTATTATTGGAAGAATTTTTTCTAGATAAATGTGCTCCCTAAGTCTCTAAAGTAGGCTCCCTAAAGCTGAAAACTCTCTCCCCATTTCATTTGACATCTGAAAACAAGCAACCTGGAAAGGCAGAGCATCATGCTTAAAAATCTGGAAATTTAAAAATAACACAGCAACCGCAACAAACTTAAATCACCTTAGCACGTATGTCTTTTTCTTCTCTGGCCTATGCCCTTTTCATCCAGCTCTCTACTTCTGCAATTATAACCTCAATATGATTACATAAATTCTGCCAAGAGAACCAGCTTCTACTCAGACTCTGGGACTAATCTTTACCCCAAGTGAGGGGCATAGGAGAATGCTTAAGTGTGGCAGTGACTCACTAGTTCAATCTCAAGGTCGGTTTTACTATTGAGTCTTTTTGATCTTGGCAACGAAGTTCCCAATAACTAGATTTTTCACTTGCTCCCCAGTTATGATGAATAAGTTGGTCCCTTGGACTCCTGCAGACCAGTGGCTTGATTTTGTCTCCGAACTTTAATTTTCTCAATATTCATTCTAAGCCTTTGGATATGCCACCTGTCTGTTTGTTTGTATCTGTCTATTGCTTGGCATGACTTGACCTGCATAGATTTTCTATTCCACCATTAACAAATATCTCAGCTTTAAAGTTAAGTTCTTACTCTGCTTCCAAATGTATATTGAGTGTCCATTTGGAACTGAGACTGGAGAGAGAAAATAACAAAGTCCATGACCTTAAGAGTAACTGTGGATATCAACATTTAAATAAAATGGGGACTCAGTCCTGCTTAACCCTGGAGTCTGTCTGACCTCTGGACCCTAGTCTATGCCTGTCTGGCCTAAGGAACTGAGGCTGAGATCCTTAAAAGACACTAGATACATTACTCAAAGTTGATTTGTCTAAGTATTCATTGACAGGCTCTCCCAAGTGGTGCCATATTGCTAACTGATTTGACTTGAATTGGTTTCCTTCTTGTCTATTTTACCTGATTATACTGCCCAATATCAGGGCTGAAGTTCATACTCAAGGTAATAGCTGAATTAAGGAAAAATATTTAGTAGTTTTAACAATAGACGTGTAAAATCAATCCCTAACAAGAACAGTTTTTATTTCAATTAGGATATTTTGCCTTAGGTTGTGTCATGTCCTTTGTCAAAGGAAAGAATGAGGTTTTCCACATGGGTATTTGGATGGTGGGGACCTACCCAGCAACCCAGCCAACACCTTATGGCTCTGATACTGATCAACAACACATAAATTTACAATTAAACTCAGAAAATATATTCCTTCATAATCAAAAGAAAAACATAATCCATTTCCTTAGTTTTCTTTCTTGCTGTGATCATTTGTCCACTTTCTTTTAGCCAGATGCGGTCTAAGGCCCATGTACTCACTCCTCTCTCATTTCTCTCTCTCTCTTTACACACACACACATACACACACACACATTTGGATAAATGTGTTCTGTTTTAAGCATAATTAAAGTCAAAAAGAAGCAAAAATGCAAGGGCAATTCATTCCTCTGTTTCTGTACTTTTGGCAATGATGGAAGAAGAGACACCCAGAATTGCAGATGTCAACATTGAGAACAAACGCGATCATGATCATGCCAGAAAACTAACAACAGAGTTTAATGAGAAACAAACGCTATGCATCAAGTCATTAACAGTTGCCTTTGAGGATTACGGATTTTACCAATTAGCAAGTTCTTTACAAACACATTACTTATTCATGGAAACGGATTTGATTTTCTTCATATGACCATCAGCTGCCTTATTCGGTGACCTTAGAGATGATAAACCTGGAATTATTCTGGGCCCTGGGGTAGATTTATAAAATGATTTATATTTCTAGGCAAAAAAAAAAAAAAAAAAAAAACCTTGATTTTTTTATCAGAAAACATGGGTTTGAGGCATAGTCCCTCTACTCATTAATTATATAATATTGTACAAGATATCCAATCTCTCTGGGGCTTGACATTTTCAAGAAATGTGTTTAGAAATTGCTAACAATATTCATAATAACTGCTCTCAATTTGACTAGGCTTTTATAAATTTTGGGGGTACTTTTTATTCTGGTAAAATATATATAGCAAAACTTACCGTTTTAACCATTTTTAAGTGTACAATACTGTGGCATTAAGTACATTTATATTGTTGTGCAACCGTCACCACCGTCCATCTCCAGAACTTTTTATCTTCCCAGATTCAAACTCTGCCCCTTTCTACTCTAGGAACCTCATATAAGAAGAAACATACAATATTTGACCTTTTGTGACTGGCTTATTTCACTTAGTATAATGTCATCAAGGTTCATCCATGTTGCAGCATGTGTCAAAATTTTATTCCTTATTAAGATTGAAATATATTCCATTGTGTGTGTATATGGATATACATATATATATATATATACACATATACACACACGACGTTTTGTTTATTCAGTCATCTGTCACGATGATGGTTGCACAACAATATGAATGTACTTAATGTCACAGAATGGAACATTTAAAAAGATTACAATGGTAAATTTTATGGTGGCAGAGATGAATTTACTATAAACTCATGGAGCTTAAGCAGCAGTGACCCTCATTTGTAGAAGCTCCTTCCACGGTTCTGACAGGAGCCCAAGAAATGTGTACACAAGGTCATGTGTGTTTGTAAATTCGCAAAAGTCTGAAAAATGGCTCTCTGTGTCTTTTCCTCTATCACATTTTCTCTTAGAATGAGTAGAATCAAAGTGGCTGTGAGCATTTTGTGGGATGTGGCTAAAAGAATGTTGAATTGGGCATTTATTTATTTTGGGTTTATTGAGACATATTTATGTGGTTTATAATCATTTCAAAGTAAAGTTAACTTACTGTTACCCATTCCATTAAAACAAATGGCTTCAGGGATTCTATCTCCAGCCACTTTGCTCGCTTAACCACCACAGTAGCACTACGGTGCAGAAACAGAGGCTGTATCACGATATAAATGTGTTCTACAATACCTGGCACAGAAAATCTGTGAGTAGTAGAGGAAAAATCAGGTTTGCAAATATGAAGCCAGAAGCTCATCTGTATGAAAATCCTTTCAGCCATTAGAAAAGTAAAGTTATAAGCAGAAAACTTAGTTTCTCATGCAAAATAGAATTTACCTAAATTCCTGTTGTTGTAAACTACAAAACTATAGAAATACTACAAATAGCAACGAGTATGTCTGTAATAGCTCATAAATGAAAGAAACTTGATAGAAGTTTTAAAAAATTTGTCTACATTACCAAAAAATTTATATGACACGACCAATAATGAATTTTGAAGCAAAAAAAAAAATAAAAAAAAGAGAGAGAGAGAAACGTTTCTAAACTCCTATTCATAGAAAACAGATATTTATCAACACTGGTAGATAAAAAACAATTATTGATAAAGACAATAATTATTATTGTGATTAAGTTTTTTATATTTTTCCTAATTCCAAATAAATATTAACTTCAACGTCTATTTTTTAATTTCTTTTCTGACAGGGTGCTCCTCAAATTATATAAGCTCTAAGTGCATTAAAACTTGGATTCACTACTGAACAATGGAGAAAAGACAGTTACACAAAGTCTGCATTTCTACCTCTCATAGACAATCAAGATAGCATCAGGAATTTGCTTACGATCTCATCTTCACCAAATATTTGAAACTCTACTTAGGCAAAGGTTCAGAAACACATTTGGTGAAGATGAGATATTTCTAGTCATAAACAGAGAAAATGCAAAAACAAACAAAAAAGATTCTATTCTTGGCTGGAAAATGTAACATGAAGACTTCTTTACTTTGGAGCTTGAGACGCAGGTTTTCTAATCTTAGATAGAGAGAATGAGAGAGAGAGAAGGAGAAAGAGAGAGAGAGTCAGAGACTCATATCTTGGAAAATCAGTAAGAAAAAACAATGGAAACAGTAAAGCCATGCCTAAATACCGTATGTTTTTCTTCTTTTTTGAGTTTCCTAAATTACACTTCACAACTGAAGCAAAATTATAACTGTGTGATATGGATCTAAATGTATGTGAAAAAATGCTTTTCCAGCTTTATTAAAGTATAATTGACACAAATTATTTCTATTCAAGGTGTACAACATGATGCATTGATATATAGATATGTTGTAAAATAATTACCACAATCAATCAAATTAACATACCCATCGCCTCACAGAGATACTTCCCTTTATGGTGAGAATACTTCAGATCTCTTTTTAGCATATTTCACATGTACAATACAGTATTGCTAAATGTAGTCACCATGTTATGGGTTTGGATCATAATCCTGAAAGACACAATCCCAAATGCTGTAATCCTGAATGAAATCCTGAAATCCTTAAAGTCTGTTTCCCAAAAGTCTAAAATTCCTAACATCTAAAATCCCCAAAATCACAAAGGGCAATTACATCATGTTAGGTAGAACTATTAACCTTGTTATTGTCTTTATGCAGAAGAAAATGGATTTCAACTGAATCCCCAAACCATAATGAAAGATTTGAAATTAGGCATGATCAAGGCTTCTATTCATAAAAATCAATTTCAACGTTTATCAATAAATTTTGGGTTTTTTCTATGCAGCCCAATGCCTTTGGCAGAACATTCAGATGAGTGGATTGGCCACATAATATGGCAACATTCTTGGAAACTTCAGTTTAAAAATGCATCATTTGCCTGCATTGGCATTCCTTCCAAATGATAACATTCCAGGAGCTCTTAATCTATATGAATTAAAGCCACATTCGCCTAAAGAAGCTAGCAAAGCTACTGACTGGTTCAAAAATAATTATGTGCATGGTAGAATAAGAAGACACTTAGGTAATTGTGCTGCTGTTCAATCACCAGTATTGTTTCCACAAAATCTGTGCCCTATATATGAGTGCATGAGCAATGGATTTCTGTGTACCCAGAACAACACAGAAGCATGGCACAGAAGACGGAAAAATTTAACAGGGAATGCTTATGTTGATGTGTATTGAATCATAGAAGAATTTCAAAAGAATCAGCACCCCATAGAAAATGAATGTGAGCAAAGTCTCCGATGAAAGTCATGTCCTAAAAGAAAAAAAAACAGCTATTCATTGTGATACAAGACTTCAAAATATAGTTAATGATTGGAAAAGTAGGCGAGCTCTTATGGACTATTTCCATACAATATCCCACAATCTACCCCTGTAATACGCTTTTTCATAAGTCAAATTTTCTTTTTAGTTTTTTTCTTACTTTTCATCTATTTTAAATTGTCGGCATTATTTTTTACAATTTGTTATGCCGTGTATTTATCTTTGCAGCATTTTTAATCCTGAAGGTCTTAATTGTAAAAAGACTTTTAAAGAGCTCTGATTTTTTAACGCATTTTTTTGCAAATGTGACTCCATGAAAATGTATTATCGCAATGTTGATTTTGTATGTAAGCATTGTGCATGTATGTAAAAGCATTGAAACCTCCTCAGGAAATGGAGAGATACCCTTTTTATACATCTGCATTTGTGAAAGATGAAATTTCTTGAGATCTTGGCTCTTTGGGCGCCTGGTGCAGTGGTGATGCAGTCATAACCCCTCATGGTTTTTGATCAATGTTGTCAAAAGACAGGTTATTCATCACGGTATTTTAGATGATTACAGTTATAAATTTGGGTGCACACAACTACCAACTATAATGGCATTAATTTATATATTTTCCCCTCTGACCATTTTTATGAAATAGGTGTGCTTATAAGTATTATACCCATGTAACTTTCCTTAGTATACACTGTTTATGCTTGCAAAAATACGTATGTTTTTATTGCCTATTTTCTTGTGTGAAGTGGCCTATGAAGTGTTCTGTCATGTTTTTATGTGCTTCCCAAATAAATCCACTTTTTAAATTGTAAGCAAATATCTTCTAAAGAATTTCTTTAAGTTATTTTTTCCAGAATGAATTTTCAGGATTTTGATGTTTCGGAATTGTGATTCGGGAGATTTTAAACTTTAGGGATTTTAGATCTCTTGGGATTTCAACATTTGGGATTATGGTGTTGGGGATTGTGTGTTTTGAAATTGTGGTTGGCTCCCCTGTGATGTATATTAGAGCTTCAGAACTCATTCATCTTGCAGAACAGAAACTTTGTATCCTTTGACCAACATCACCCCATTTCCCCCATCTCTCAGCATGTGGAAACTACCATTTTGCTCCCTGCTTTTATGAGTTTGACTTTTTTAGATTCTACATAGAAATATCATACACTATTTGTCTTTTTGTATCTAGCTTACTTCACTTAGCATAATATCCCCTAAGTTTATCCATATTATTACAAATGGCAAGATTTTCTTCTTTTGTAATGCTGAATAATATTCCATTGCGTGTGTGTATACACACACATATCACATTTTCTTTATCCAAGTTTTCAAGAGCCTCTATGCGGTTTCCACAATAATTATACTGATTTACATTCCCACCAACACTGTTCCATGGTTCCCTTTCCTCCACATTTTCAACAATGTTTGTTATCTTTTGCCTTTTTAGTAATAGCTATTCTAACAGGTGTGAGGAAATATGTCATCGTGGTTTTAATTTGCTTTTCTCTGATAATTAGTCATTTTGAACATTTTCCTATGTACCTGTTGGCTATTTGTATGTCTTGAAAAATATCTATTGAGGTTCTTTGCCCATTTTCTAGTCATGTTATTTGCTTTCTTGCTGTGGAGTTGTTTGAGTACCTTATATATTTTAGATATGAACCTCTTATCAGATGTATGGTTTGCAAAAATTTTGCCTTGCTCTGTGGGTTGTCTCTTCACTCTGTTAATTCTTTCCTTTTCTTTTCAAAAGCTTTTTAGTTTGATGTGATCCTATTTGTCTAGTTTCGTTTTTGTGGCCTATACTTTTGGTGTTGTATAGAAAAAGTCATTGTAAGCCAATGTCATATATTTTCTTCTAGTAGTTTTATGGTTTCAGGTTAGTCTTATGTTTAAGTCTTTAATCCATTTTGAGTTGATGTTTGTATATGGCATGAGACAAAGGTCCAGTTTATTCATCTGTATGTGGATATCCAATTTTTCCAACACCGTTTATTGAAGAGACTTCCTTTTCCTGTTGTGTGTTCTTGACATCCTTATTGAAGATCAGTTGACCATAAAAGCATAGATTTATTTTTGGGTTCTCTCTTCTGTTCATTGATCTATACGTCTGTTTTTATGCTGTCAACATACTATTTTTATTATAGTAGCTTTGTGATATACTGTGAAATCAGAGGGTATGAGGCCTCCAGCTTTGTTCTTGCTCAAGATTGCCTTGACTATTCAGGGTCTTTTGTGGTTCCACATGAATTTTAGGATTTTCTTTTCTGTTTCTGAAAAGCATGTCATTGAAATTTTAATAGATATTGCATTGAATCTGTGATTGTTTTGGATAGTATGGACATTTTAACAATATTAACTATTCTGATCTATGAACACAGGACACCTTTTCATTTATTTGTGTGTTCTTCAATTTCTTTCATCAGTGTTTTATAGTTTTTAGCATACATATCTTTCACCTCCTTGGTTAAATTTATTCCTGACTAGTCATGGTGGCTCATACCTGTAATCCTAGAACTGTAGGAGGTTGATGAAGGAGGATTGCTTGAGGTCAGGAGTTTGAGACCACCCTGACCAAAAACGAGACCCCATCTCTCCAAAAAAATAGAAAAATTGGCCAAATGTGGTGGCACATGCCTATAGTCTGAGCTGTTGGGGAGGCTGAACAAGGAGGATCACTGGAGGCCAGGAGTTTGAGGTTGCAGTGAGCTATGATGACACCACTGCACTCTAGCCAGGGCAACAGAGTGAGACCTTCTCTCAAAAATAGTTATTCCTAATTATTTTATTCTTATTAATGTTATTATAAATAGCATTTTTTCTTAATTTCCTTTTCAGATAGTTTGTTGTTAGTATATAAAAACAACTGATTTTTTTGTATGTTGACTTTGTATCCTGCAAGTTTACTAAATTCATTTATTAATTCTAACAGATTTTTTTGTTGGAGTATTTAGGGTGTTTTATATATAAGATCATGCCATTTGCAAATGGATAATTTAACTTCTTCCTTTCCAATTTCAATCTCTTTTATTTCTTTTTTTTATCTATTTGCTCTGGTTAGTACTTCCAACACTATGTTAAATAGAAGTTGGTATCCTTGTATTGTTTCTCTTCTCAGAGAAAAAGCTTTCAACTTGTCACACTGGAGTATGATGTTAGGTGTGAGCTTGTCATATATACCCCTGATTATATTGAGGTGCATTCCTTCTATACCTATTTGGTTGAAATATTTTTATAATAAAATTGTGCTGAATTTTGAATTTTGTCAAAAGATTTTTCTGTATTTATTGAGATTATCATGCTTTTAACCTTCATTCTGTTAATGTGATGTATCACATTTATTGATTTGCATATGTTGAATAATTCTTGCATCCCAGGGATAAATTCCACTTGATTATGCTGTATATGTTAGATATTTTATTTATTTATTTATTTATTGCAGACAGAGTCTTGCTCTGTCACCCTGGCTAGAGTACAGTGGCATCATCAGAGCTCATTGCAACCTCAAACTCCTGGGCTCAAGTGATCCTCCTGCCTCAGCCTCTCAAGTAGCTGGGGTTACAGGTGTGTACCACCACACCCAGCTAATTTTTTTATTTCATGTGGAGATGGGGTCTCGCTATGTTGCTCGGACTGGTTTTGAACTCCTGAGCTCAAGTAATCCTCCCGCCTTGGCCTTCCGGAGTGCTAGGATTACAGGCGTGAGCCACTGCACCTGGCCTCAGATAATTATATTTAAATGGAGGAGATAAAGGAACATAAAAGGAGGGAAGGTTGCTATACTCATTCAAACTGGTAAAACCTTGACACCAGAAGACTGTGATAAGTTATGTATACAAAATGAAATACCAAGAGTATATGCTAAAACAGATACATCAAGGATACTATCAATTGAAAAAACATATAAAAAATGGAATTTGAAGAAATGTTCAAGTAACCCACAGGAAGCCACAAAATGTAAACAGAAATTAAAAACAGGGAGAACAAACAAACAAAAAAAAAGGCAGGAGAGATAAATAAATGGAGATATACACAAAGTTTATGGATTGGAAGGTTCAGACGTTTCACTGAAGTAGATATATAGATGACAAATAAACACATCAACATCATTAGACATTAAGAGAATACAAATTAAAATTACAATGTGATATCAATACATGCCTCTCAAAATGGATAAAATAAACACTAGTGACAACATCAAATGCTGGTGAAGATGTGGAGAAACTAAGTCACTCATATATTGCTGGTAGCAATGTAAAATGGTATGACCACTCTGAAGAGAAGTTTGGCAGTTTCTTTAAAAAACTGAATTTTCAACTACCATACAAACCAGCAATTGCACTTCTGGGAATTTATCCCAGAGAAATGAAAGTGTATCATCATGCGAAAACTTATAAAGTTGAAGCAGCTTTAATTGTAATAGTCTCAAACTGGAAACAATGATAATGTCCTTCAATGAGTGAATGTTTAAACAAATTGTGATATATCCATGCCAAGAAATATTACTCAGAAATAAAAAGAACAAATTGTTACACATAATAATTTAATCTCCAGAGAATTATGCTGACTGAAAAAAGAGCCAATCCCAAAGGCTATATACTGCATAATTCTATTATATGATATTCTTAAAATGACAAAATTATAGAAATGGAGAACAGACCAGTGGCTGCCAGTGGCTAAGGAAGGGATTAGTGATTGGAATGTTCCACATCTTAACTGAATCCATGTCTGTATCTTGACTGTAATATTGTACTGTGGTTTTTCAGTATATTATTACTGGGGTGAAAACTGAGTAAAGGATACATAGGAACTCTCTGTATTTATTTTTTACAACTGCATACAACTGTAATTATCTGAATATAACAAGTTTAATAGAAAATTATCATAAAAACCATTAACATCCATACTATGTGTTATCTTCTAGATATGAGGAACACCCAAATATTCTTGGTTAAGAGACATTACAAATCACTGCCTAGGTCTTGGAATCAGAAACACAAACAGCAAGAGTTAAGAAAGCAAAGATAAACCTGAGACAACCCCAGCTAGCGTAGACCAAGGGGCACACTGAGTTAGCCAAAGCAGTAAAGATACCAAATGGTCATTTCAAATCAGCATGGTGGGTTTTCTTCTGCGAAAGACATTGGTATATTCACTTAGTCAGCAGATCAAAAGTAAAGTGGGGAAAAAAGCTATTTTTTAATTTAACTTGTCACTGAGATTTGGGAAAATGAGATTTGGCATAGTTAAAAACATACACCACCATCCCTTCTCTGCAAATGGAAAAATTTGATAGAGTGTCTTACTAAAGAAATCACAAGATTCAGCATGTGGTATGGCTAACAGTGAGAAATAAAGGCCGGCATAATTATAACTGTTCTTCTAAAACTTCATTGGAAAATGAAACAAAAAACAAGTTTCTATTTTGGATTTCTGGAGTATGAATTTGGATTCCTGGAGTATGTATTTAGATTTCTGATAGAAACCTCCACTTGAAAAGAAACAAAAGCGACTAAGAAATGCACATCGGTTTCATTTTTTTAGGAAGAAAAGTAATTTGCTTCAAAATACACATGAAGTGCTTCCCTGTAAACATACACCATACATCTAGAAAATCAGCTTATTTGTGCAACATGCCTTTGCATTTACTAACTCCAACACGATAAGCAGAATATTAAGTTCTCACGGAGACTTCTATGAAGATTAATTTTATGTGTCAACTTGGCTAGGCCGTGGTACCCAGATATTTGGTCGTACATTATTCTACTTGTTTTGGTGAAGTTATTTTTATGTGAGAATAATATTTAAATCAGTAGACTTTGACTAAAGCAGATTATGCTTCATAATGTGGGTGGGACTCAACAAATCCGTTAAAGTCCTAAATAGAAAAAGATTCACCTCCCCCATGGAAGGGGGAATTCTGCCAGCAGACTACCTTTGGACTCAAGCAACATCAGTTTTTCCCTGTGACTCAAACCTGTTGGTCTACCCTGCAGATTTTAGAATTGTCAGCCTCCACAATAGTGTGAGTCAATTCTTTAAAATCTCAGTCTCTCCCTCTCTCTCTCTCTCTCTCTCTCTCTCTCTCTCTCTCTCTCTCTCTCTCTCTCTCTCTCTTTCACACACACACACACCACCCACAGCACCCATCCTATTGGTTCTATTTCTTTGCGGAACCCTGATTAATACATATTTTGGCCAAGAGTGGTTCTAAAGGAAGAGAACCTTAAGGATGAGTTTTATGAATTGCTTCTGAAATTCCTGGAATCCCAACAGAAATGGGATAGATTAGATTTAAAGGCACCAATGACTCTATTTCCAGTAGCAAAGATGGTACTGATAGTTTATGGCATGATGTGGCAATAGAGATACATGGAATATCACTGTCAGTTACTCCTAATCAAATACTTATAAACAAGGCTCCAGATGTCTATGTATGGGATACCTTTGAACAGTTTTGTCAGACTAATGAGTATAATCACACTGGCTGACTACTCCTTATTTCATTGGAAAAAGTGGGGAAAGGAAAGGGTGAGCTCAGGATTTGAATTCCCAGCCCAAGTGCTATGTAAATAACTTAAAAGATTCTATTAATAATCACACCTTTCAGGGACTACGGAACATTGGCTCTAAACTGACACTAATTCCAGGAAACCCAAAACATCACTGTGGTCCTCCAGGCAGAGTAAGAGCTTAAGGAACTAAGATGATCAATGAAGTTTTAGTTCAGGTCCATCTCACAGTGGGCCCGGTGGGTCCCTGAACACATCCTGTGGCTATTTCTACAGGTGTGAAATGCATAATTGAATAAGGATACTCAACAACTTGCAGAATTTTCACATTGGCTCCCCTGAACTGTGGGGTGAGAGCTATTACAGTGGGAAAGGCCAACTGGAAGCCACTAGAATTTCCTCTATCTAGAAAAAATTAAACCAAAAGGAATACCACATTCCTGGAGGGATCACAGAAAATGAGTGCCACCATCAAAAACTTGAAGAATGTAGGGATGATAGTGACTCCCATGACATCCCTATTCAACTCACCTATTTAGCCTGTGCAGAAGAGAGATGGATCTTGGAGAATGATAGTGGATTATCGTAAGCTTGACCAGGTGCTTAACCAGGTGGTGACTCCCATCCCAGCAGCTGCTGTACCAGAATTGGTGTCATTGCTTGAGCAATTTACCACATCCCCTGGTACCTGGTATGTGGCTATTAATCTGACAAATGCATTTTTCTCCATGCCTATTCATAAAGACCACCAGAAGCAATTTGCTTTCAACTGGCAAAGCCAACAATATACCTTTACTGTCCTTCCACAAGGGTGTATCAATTCTCCAGATCTATGTCATTATCTAGGCACAGATAACTTGCACCTTTCTTTTCTGCAAGGCATCATACTGGTCCATTACATTGCTGACATTAATTATGCCTATTGGACCTAGTAAGCAAGAAGTAGCAACTACTCTAGACTTATTGGTAAGACATCTGAATTAAGGGTAGAAAACAAACGTGAAAAGATTCAGGGGTCTTTTACTTCAGTGACATTTTTAAGGGTCCAGTGGTGGGGGTTATGTGGAGAGATCCTTTCTAAGGTGAAAGACAAGTTGTTGCATCTTTCCCCTCCTGTAACTAATAAAGAGCCACGATGCCTAGTGGGCCTCTCAGGATTTTGGAGACAACGTATTTCTCATTAGAGTGTGCTACTCCAGCCCATTTACTGAGTGACTTGAAAAATCTGCTGGCTTTATGTGGGGCTTAGAACAAGAGGAGGTTCTGCGACAGGTTTGGGCTGCCATGCCGGCAGGTTTTCCACTTGGATCATATGATCCAGCAGAGTCAATGGGCTTGAATTGTTAATCACAGGAAGTATTGCTATTTGGGGCCATTTGCAGCCTCCTAAAAATAAATCACAGTGCAAGCCTTTAGGGTTTTTGAAGCAAAGTCCTGCTATCCTCTGTGAATAATTACTCTCCATTTGAGAAACAGCTTTATCCTGCCCCTGGACCTTAGTAGAGACTAACTGCCTAACCATGGGCCCCCAAGTCACTGTGCCACCTGAGCATCATGAACTGGGTGCTATCTGACCCACCGAGCCACGAAGTTTGGGTGTACGCAGTAGCATTCCATCATCAAATGGAGGTTTTATGTATGAGATCAGCCTCAATCAGGCCTGAAGGCATAAGTAAATTACAGAAGGAAGTGGCCCAAATGCTTACGGTCCCTGCTCTTCCCACACTACCTACTCGCTCCCAGCATGCACCTGTGGTTTCATGGGGAGTTCCCCACAACCAGTTGACAGAGGAAGAAAACTCAGGCCTGGTTTACAGATGGTTTTGTACAGCAGGCAGGCACCAGCTGCAGCACTACAGTCCTTTCCTGGGACATCCCTGAAGGACAGCAATGAAGGAAAATCTCCCGGTGGGCAGGGCTTCAGGCAGCTCATCTGGTTGTGTCCTTTGCTTAAAAGGAGAGATGGGCAGACATGCAGTTATATGCTGACACATGGGCCGCGGCCAATAGCTGGACAGTCAGGGACTTGGAATGAACATGACTGGAAACTGGTGATAAGGGAATTTGTGGAAGAGGTATGTGGATAGACCTCCCTGAATGGGCACGAAGTGTGAAGATATTTGTGTTCCGTGTGAATGCACACCAAATGACGACCTCAGTGGAGGAATGTTTTAGTAATCAAGCAGATAGGATGAAGTGTTCTGTGGATACCAGTCAGGTTCTTTCCCCAGCCACCCCTAGCATTGTCCAATGGGCTCATGGACAAAGCAGCCATGGTGGCAGGGACAAAGTCTGTGCATGGACTCAGCAACATGGACCTCCACCAAGGCTGAACTGGCTGCAGCCTCTGCTGAGTGTCTGTCTAATCAATCAGAAGCCAAAAGAATCTCTGATGTGGAATTACTCCCTGGGGTGATCATCCGGCTACCTGATGGCAGGTTGATTACATGGGATTGTTTCCATCATGGAAGGGGAAGTGTTTCATTCTTACTGGAATGAATACTTACTCTAGAAACAGAGTTGCCTCCCTGGAATGCAATTCTTCTGCCAAAACTACCATTTCTGGAATTACAAAATGCCTTATTTACCATCATGGTATTGCACATAGCATTGCTTCTGATCAAGGCACAAACATCACAGTAAATAAAGTACAGTAATGGGTTCATACTCATGAAATTCATTGGATCTTACCACGTTGTCCATCATCCTGAAACAACTGGCTTGATAGAATAAAGGAATATGCTTTTGGATATGCAGGTATAGCAACAGCTAGGTAGCAATATATTGCAGGGCTAGGACGAGGTCCTCCAGGAGGCCGCAGAAGCTCTGAATCAGCGTTCATTACGTGGTGCCGTTTGTTCCATAGCCAGGATTCATGAGTCCAGGAATTAAGAGAGAAAAATGAAATTGACACCACTCACTATTACCCTTATTGACCCATCAGTTACATTTTTGCTTTTTGCCCCTGCAACTTTAGCTCTGCTGGCCTATAGATCTTGGTTCCAAGAGGAAGAATGTTTCTGCCAAGAGACACGATGATGACTCCATTAAACTGGAAGTTAAGACTGCCACCCAGCTACTTGGACTTCTTCATGCCTCTGAATTAATAGACAAATGGAGGTAAGGAAGAGAATGTCTGGAATACAGGAGATTCATTAGTGTGTCTCTTAGTATTACCATGTCCTGTGAATAAAGTCAATAGAAAACTACAACAATCCAATTTAGGTAATACTGCAAATGGCCCAGTCCCTCCAGGAATGAAGGTGAGGGTCACCCTACCAAAAGAACCACAACCAGCTGAGGTGCTTTCTGAGGGTAAAGGCAGCACAGAATGGTAGTGACAGAAATTAGTTACAAATACAAACTAGGACAATGTGATCAGTTACAGAAATGGACTGCAATTGTCTTGAGTATCATGAGTGTTTATTCTTTACTTTGTCATGAATATGTTTGTGTGTGAATACATTTATACATTGCATGGATATGCACCATTTGTTTGTAAATTCATTGTTGATGGACATTTAGGTTGTTTCCACTTTCAGGTTATTACAAATAAGCTGCTTGTTTATGTACGAGATTTTGGATGTATTTATGTTTCATTTCATACCCAGTAGTGAAATGGCTGGGAAACATAGTACATATGTTACCTATTTTAAGAAAATGCCAAACTGTTACATTCCCAAAAACAGTGTACAAGAGTTCTAGTTGCTTCGTATCCTTGCTAACACTTGATATAATCAACCGTTTTCATTTTTGGCATTCTAATAAGTGTGTGGTGATATCTCATGTGGTTTAAATTTGCTCTCTCCTTATGA
>RJWJ010025683.1:0-23656 GCA_004363605.1 Indri indri | reverse complement strand
ATATCTTGCATATTTTCCCACCCTTCTTTAAACCGCCTGTGGATTAGAAACTCAAATGACTCTTTGGATTTAAAAAGATTAATCCTCTGTGGGAAAAACTAGAGATTTTTCTCCCCTTTGCTATGGCCTAGGGAAAATGAACATGGCAGAAAATTATCAAAGTCTGTCATGAGAATTTCAACTTTGTAGGAAAATAAACTGGAGTATGCACATAGGGTGGCACTGTGCCACCGTCCCACCAGCTCTTCAAGCCTAGGAGAGTCCTGGCATAACCAGCACCTAAGACACTGAAGTGTCTCACCGAAAGAAAAAAGAAAAAGGCCAGGGTGCTTTCTGTTGGGTCCAACTTTCATCATGGCCAGTCCAGAGAGGTCTTGTCAAGACCATCTTCTATCCAGAAGGCCAAGTATATACTCTTCCATGTCATAAACTCATCGCCCATCCGTTCATTCTTTTGTCAAGTGGTCAAGTAGGGCTTGCTTGGTGTCATACACTAGGACCACAGAGATGCAAACCAATCTCTTTAATTTTAGCCCAGTGCAAATTAGCAATGACTTTTGGGGCTCGGGGAAATGGGGGTAAAGAATGAAAAGGGATGCCTCAAGTAGACAAGAACTAAAAGTATTAAAAGTATTGTAGAATTGATATATGTGTTAGTTTGCTATTGCTGCTATAACAAATTACCACAAATTTAGTGGCTTAAAACAACACAGATTGATTATGTTCTCCTTCTATAGGCAAGACATCCAGTATGCACCGTGGTGGGCTAAGATCAAGGTGTCAACACTGCTGGGTTCCTTCCTGGAGGCTCTGGAAGAGAATCCTTTTCCATTTTCTGGGGTTTGCCTTTTCCAGCTTCCAGGGGCCACTGATATGCCTTGGTCCATGGCCCGTGCTCCATCTTCAAAACCAACAATGGCAGATTAAGTCCTTTTCATGTGGTATCTCAATGTCCCTCTCTTTTGCCTCTTTTTTTCTCATGCTTAAGAACTTAGGTTATTATATTTGGCCCACGTAGACAATTCAAGACACTTCCCCTATCACAAGGTCAGCTGATTAGCAACCTTAATTGCATTTGCAACCTTGTAATGTATTTTGCCTTCTAGGGTAATATATTCATTGGTTCTAGAGATTAGGACGTTAACAACTTTGGGGGCTGTTCTGTCTGCTGCGATATGATTTAAGAGTGTCCTCCTCCTCTGTGCACCCATAGTTCTTTGTTATCCCTTTATCATATTGCTGTCAGTCTGACTGGGACTCTCAGAAGACACTGACTGAGGTCCTGAGGTATAGACATTGCCTCATGTCTGTAGTTCCTTCTCCTCCTCTCTTTCCCTTGCCTCCTCTACTTACCTCCCTCCATAAAATTGATATGTTTGGTAAATGCAGCTCCAATACCTAAATCTCCCTGTTATAAACTTATATAAGTAAGAGATCATTTGGCCGGGCGCAGTGGCTCATGCCTGTAATCCTAGCACTCTGGGAGGCCGAGGCGGGCGGATTGTTTGAGCTCAGGAGTTCAAGACCAGCCTGAGCAAGAGCGAGACCCCGTCTCTACTAAAAATAGAAAGAAATTAATCAGACAACCAAAAATATATAGGAAAAATTAGCCGGGCATGGTGCCGCATGCCTGTAGTCCCAGCTACTCGGGAGGCTGAGACAGCAGGATTGCTTGAGCCCAGGAGTTTGAGGTTGCTGTGAGCTAGGCTGACGCCACGGCACTCACCCCAGGCAGAAGAGTGAGACCTGTCTCAAAAAAAAAAAAAGAGATCATTTTACAGGGTATAAGCATGAAACAGGGCTTCTAATGCAACTAACTTCCTGTGATTGAAAAGCAAATAGGGCTCATGTTATTACTGTTAACATGAAGCAATTAATGTTTGAACAGAATTTTCAAAATGAAATTTTGAGCTCGCTGCTGGAGATAGTGCAGTCTCCTTCATTTCCTGAATTATTATGCATCTCCCATGGTACTATTTGCCGTATTATTTCTTTGGTGTTTACAGAAGCAGGTCATGTTTATGAAGCATATCCAGAAGAAGGAAATAATATATGGAAAATGTCTACATGGGGTGTAGAGTCAAGTGATCCCTAGGTTGGAACCAAGGGCTATAAATAGGCCAGTGACTTCATATGTACCGTGGGACTGGTATTTTCCATCTTTCAGCACACAGTTTGAATAAACTTGGATGGGTTTTTTTAATAGTTCTTTGAAAATGGAACATTAGCTATCCATAGAGATTTAATCTTGGACAAAAAATAGGAATAAAAGTCATCACTTCTGATGACAAGCTTAGTCCTCTTTTCTTGAAAGTAATTGAACATCCTGTGAGTCGTTTGCAGTTTCTGTAGAATTGAGAATAGTGACCATCATTTGAGGTGGAAATAGCAGAAATGATTAATTTAGAAAGGAGAAGGATTGTGGGGTGGGTGGATGTGACATTTTTTGCATTGTATTCTTAGAAACTTAGACTGTTAGAGTTGGAAGTGCCTCTGATAAAACTGTTCATTAGCATATGAGAAAACAGAGGCCCAAATACTTTAAAGTATTTACAGTATTAAAGTATTTGAAGTCCCTGGGCCAAGAGTGTGCTAAGTGCAAAAAACCAAGCTAGAGCTCAAGACCAAGGCTCTGGACCCTCAGACTTTCTCAGCCCGCTGCATTCATCTCCAGTACCTCCAATGGTCTCACTAGGGTGATCCACTACGCCACCTGCCCCAGAGATGCCCTTCATGTTGGCTTCCACTTGGGCATTTCTGATGCTCAGATGGCTCAAATACTCTCTGTACAGTTTACCCTGGAAAACTGAACTTCCATCTGCTGTAGGACATAGTAGCCTCTGCGTCTGCGCGTACGTGTGCATGTATCTATGGAGTTAGGGAGGGTGGACAGGCAGGTATGTTTGTACACACACTGTGCCAGCAGCATCTGTAAGGGCCAGGATTGTGATAATAGTGATAGGAAGTGCACTTTCCTTTCCCACTTCTTTCATTGTTTGTTTCTACAAAATAATAATATCACTTCAGTACTTATGTTTTGCACTTGGTGAAACAAAATGTGAGTTAAAACTGTAGAATTTTGGCCGAGCGCGGTGGCTCACGCCTGTAATCCTAGCACTCTGGGAGGCCAAGGCGGGTGGATTGTTTGAGCTCAGGAGTTCAAGACCAGCCTGAGCAAGAGCGAGACCCCATCTCTACTAAAAAAAAATAGAAAGAAATTATCTGGACAACTAAAAATATATATAGAAAAAATTAGCCGGGCATGGTGGCACATGCCTGTAGTCCCAGCTACCCGGGAGGCTGAGGCAGGAGGATCGCTTGAGCCCAGGAGTTTGAGGTTGCTGTGAGCTAGGCTAATGCCACGGCACTCACTCTAGCCCAGGCAACAGAGTGAGACTCTGTCTCAAAAAAAAAAAAAAGCCTGTCGAATTTTAAAATCAAAATTGTTTTTGACACACATATACCACAAGGCATCCCACTGATATGGTCAGTGCATATGCAGAGAACAGGACAAGCATCGATGTGGCACCTTCACCTCCAGATAGAAGGGCAATGTGTCTCAGCGTACATTATGGGAGTTCTGCACTTAGATGAGATCGTGGTTCTCAAGCAAGTTCTCAATTTTGCGCGCACACACACACACACACACACGCACACACACACACCCCTGCCCAGGGAGCATTTGACAACGTCTCCAGACATTGATTGTCATCTCTGGGGGAAGTGGTGCTACTGGCATTTATGGGGTAAGGGCCACGGATGCTGCTGAAACTCCTGCAATGCACAGGATAGCCCCCTGCCACAAAGAATCATCCAGTCCAAAGTGTCAATAGTGCGAAGGTTGAGAGACCCTGGCCTACAGGAATTTATGACTTATCTGATGCTTGGATCTAGAAGGCTACATGGAGGGTTGATTAATTTAGAAGCAGCTTGGCTTGTGAAATAAACCTACCTGGTATAGTGTATGGCTTGGGGAAATTTTTGTAATCCAGTTGGGTAGGGGCATAAGCTTGCCCAAGAGGAGCAGAGCAGCTCACTCTGCGAAGCGAAGTAAGCCAAAGCAGTCCCGGCTCTGCCCCTGTGCTCGCTCTCTCAGGCCTCTGTTCTCAGTGACCAGAGTTGCAAATCAGCTTCCTGCTGGTCTTCGTATCTGTGGATTCTGTGGTCGAGGGTTTAGATGTATTGTTTTTGTTTGGGGTCATGATATAGTTTGGATAACCGAACATAGAATTTTAAAAGATGACTAAGGATATAAAAGACTAAGGAATGTCTTACCTTGATTCCCTCTTTACATGAACAGCCCCAGTCAGGGAATCCTATGTCCCCTGAGGAATCAGGCCTCAGCAAGGCCAAGTCTAGGCAAAGACCACGGTGGCAGCAGTAGTTGAAAAAGGAGAGGGGTCCGAGGAGAGAGGAAATGGTTAGGAGGCTGCTAGAACCTTCCCTGAGTGCTATGTTCTACTTAGGGACCAAGTCAGGTAACATCGATTTGTATTTCCTTGTCCCTTTTTGAATCTTTGAAATAAAATTTCCATACTGTTTGGGTTTTTTTCCCTATTGTCAGGTGGTTACATTCCAAACAAATTAAGTCATGGAATAGAGACACCAGTATTTCCAATCATGCTCATTTTGTGGGACTGATAACAAGGTGATTCCCTTCCATGACAACACCCCTTGCCCATGCAAGCCCGCAACGGTCAGCAGCTGTAGTGCCTGGCACCAGGACCACCTGTGCCTTTGCCTGGCATTGCTGATTGGTGTCGGTGGATGGAAGAGAATGAGACTGCTTTCACTTCCTTCAATCTACACAGTGAGCCAGTCTGCCCCTCTTGAGAAACCTATTCCTTTACCAAGCCAGATGGTAGAAAATTCCCCGCAGCCATATACTGTGCCAGGTATGTTTATTTCACAAGCCAAGCCAACCTGTTTCTAAGCAACCCTCCTAGTAGCCTTGTGAAGCCGTGTGTCAGATGCTAATGCTGGAAGAAAGATGAAAAGATTCTGCATAGGCGCAGGTCCTATCAGCATGGGCCTGAAAAAGGGGGAGCTGGAGGTGCAGTTCAGGAGACAGGTAGAGGCTGTTAGAGGAAGCACAGACTATCAGAGGTGAAGACAAGTTTGGGAATCAGCCAGGCCTTTGTACAGCAGACTCATTAACATGTACGAGAACATAACAGAAATTTTTAGACTGATAACTGCTTGCTTGCATGCATCTTGAAAGGTGACTGCTTCAGGGTCCAAACAAGGGAGAACTCCTACAGTGGAGGTTATATATCCATAGCCTCATAGAATCTTAGTGTTGAGATCTTCATCCATCCAGTGTCATCTACTCGGTCATTCAGCCAACAGTGAATTGAGCTCTGAGCAAAACACTGCAGTTAGATGGCAGATAGGTTGCATAGTTGGAGGGTGTGAGGTCAGAGGTCTGGGCTGCAGAAACCCTGCACAGTTTCCTCTAACTCTTACCAGGGGAGGGGAAGGAAGCAACCCTCTATTGAGCAATTGGCCATGGGTCAGGCACTTCCACTTGTGCTGTAGTGGCAGGCCATCCATCCATCAGCTGTGGCCACCAGTGATCCGGTTTCGACTCGGCCACTGGAAGACTGGTTTGCTGGGATCAAGTCAAGAGGTCCTAGGAAATCTGCTGAAAACAGTCGCATCACCTTACAGTCCAGAAACCTGTCAGAGTCTGGTGGGCAGCTCCAGCAGGGAGCATCCTGTACTAGGTGTTTGTTGGTAGCTCGGACACCAACTTTTATGACCTTAGGCAGCATGAAGAACAACTTAGTAATGCTCTCTCCAGAGTTCAAGAGAAAAGGACTAAGCAGAAATAAACAGCACCCCAGCCCCTACCCAGCCAGTACTTCTGGAAATTGCGCGTGGGTGAAGCAAGGCTGCTTCCTCCTGCTCTGCTTATGAGAAATGACTGCCTGTTCTCCTTTCTCAGTATCGGTCTTACTTTAAGAGTTATAATACAAAGAAGGCAAAATGCAGTTACTTTCTGTTGGTGTTTTCATTGGAGCAACTATAAATGGAAAAACAAAAAGGTATAGAGAAAATGGTGGAATGAAATGTTAAACCTTATAAAACAAGTGGCTTCTGTTTGCTAACTAGATATGCCAGAAAATAAATGAAATCAGAAAGTAGGCTTACCGAATTTTCAATATGGAAGAAACTTAGCAATTGTCTGGCCAACTGCCTTGATTTTACGGAGGAGGAAACAGCCCCGTGACATCCTGTAGCTTCCTCAGAGTCTCACAGCCCCCTGGTGGCAGAAACAGCCTGAAACTCAGATCTTTGTACCTATTGCTGATTCCAAACATCTGTCCATGTTTGCGAGTTAATATGGTGGGGCTTATGAAGTGAGGGCACTGGTCATTGTCTGTGAACACCTCTTTTTCTACCCTCGGTCACCAAGCTGGCTGGGAGAACAGCTGGGAGCCCGGACCCAGGGCCATGGCGCCTCCGGCCCTTCTCCGCCATCCCTGTCAGCAGCCTGAGTTCCCAGCAGGTTTTGAGGGTGCTTCTCTTCCAAAGACCTCAGGTTCCTTGCAGAGGGCTGATCCTCGCCTCTGGGATGAGGAGAAACAAAGTGATGTGAAAGGCCATGGGGAAGGGAGGACAAGGATCCAGGAGGACAGGGAGGAAAAGCCGGCGCGTTCGGGGCAAGGGAGCTGCAGACAGGCGGGAGGGGCCTGAGGCCTAACGTGGCTGTTTTGTTTAAATGTACAGGGCTCAGAAACAGAGGATTTTCGAAACTACATTCCACTGCTAAAAGGGAAAGTGTATGGGGGAAAGTCACAGCTCAGCTACAGTGTAATCCTAGATCTTGAAGTATGGAGGTTACGTGGGCAAAGAATGCATAATCCAAATTTGAAAGTATGCATAATATTTAAAATTATCCCCCAACTTCAATGCTTTATCCTGGTCATGGAGATTCTTGAAAAACATGTAAATGAACTCTGATATATCAGTCTATAGACACCTTCAGGAAAAGTCCCATTTAATGGTCTTTTTTGTGAAAAATGATCTAGGATTTATCTTTCAGATGTGCAATCTTTCTGAACTTCAATTTCCTTATCTGTGGAGATAATAAGGTTATGGTGAGAAATGAATATTATAAACATCTCGACCTTACACATAATAAACGCTTAAAACAATTACAGCATAATTTCAGGGAATAGTATGTAAATATGTGAGTGAGTGAAATATCTCACAAAAGAAATTATTGCATTAGAGCCTTTAAATACTTAAAACTAATCTTTCTCTACTCAGGAAACACTTAAATTCTAAATTTTAAAGCCCCTTTAGATAAATACTGTTATTAATGTTTCAGATCTTTTTGCTTAAAATTCTCTCATGCATTGTTTTTCTGTGGCTTTCCAGAAATACAGCCAGAGCTACAAGACAGATAATAATAATACCATTAACAATTTCTGTGACAGCCATTTAAAATACTTTTAGTAGAAGGAGGGATGTCTTCATTCCCTGTTCTTTCAGAAAAACGGCTTGGCCATAGAAATTTAGAGAGAAGCCATGTTTCTCATCCCTTATCAACACCATTCCTTCATCCTTGTGGAATAGTGATCCGAGATTGGTAAACAGCACATCAGTAGCAAGCGTGCTTCTCACTGTCAGTCTATAAAATCACTGTATTGTCGGTTTGTAAAATTATTTTTGCTTTATGTGTGGTTCTATCTCATTTAGCAGCCATACCCTGCCCCTTTCTTTCTTCTAAATCTTGGATCCCTGAGCTTTGCCTTTCTATTCCATAAATGTTATTTTTTTCTATAACTTATATGTTATTACATATTGTTACATATATGATAACATGTATATCAGATGTATATAAGTCCCTCTCATCCACTTGTAGAGTTTATCATGAAAATTAAACTAAGAGGGGGAAAATTTAAACTGGGAGAGATTTGAAAGGAGAAGCAAAGCTATTTTTATTTCTTGTAGGCCTACTTTTGTACCATTTGTTATTTTCCTCATTATATCTAGTTTTTATAGATCAAGAAGCTTAATTATAAAAAAAAGTTAAGTGACTAATACAAATTGAGGCACAAATGGGGAAAAAAAAAATCTAGTGGTCCCTGCCCCAGTAAGAAGCTTCATTTCTGTTTTTGTTCTGTTTATGGATAAATGGATAGCAATGAAGCCCTCCTGACTTACAAAGTTGGAGAACTTACCTCCTGAGTTGATCAGCTGCGGAAGAGTGACCAATGGCCCTGCCAACGCTCTCAGCACACTGGGAGATGCTGGGTTGTTTCTCTTCCTTAGCTAAATACATTTCTTTTTAAAACTGAAGAGGTCAGATGGTGGAATGAAAAGGAAAGGTTTGCGGTTTCTTGGGGCAGGCAATAAAAGATATAACAACAAGATCTTTGTATGCTGCTGGTATTTCTGAAGTGTATTAAGTTTCCATGCAAGTCTTAGCCTCCTTGAGGGAGTTGTGATCATCCCTTCCCATTCCCTAAATCAGCAACAGCAGCTGCGTGTATGTGTGTGTGTGTGTGTGTGTGTGAGAGAGAGAGAGAGAGAGAGAGAGAGAGAGCGAGCGCATAGGCAGCCAAAGCTGGGGGGCCAGGGCATGTAGGGCAGAGCTAGGAGTTAACATCCTCTCGAAGTAGATGGGGATGATATAAGGCCAGAAAGGACAGATGAGAGCACAGAGGTTGCTGAGGGTTCTTTGGCAGGGGAGAGGGATTGGTTGGCTGTACTATACTTGGCTGACATAAAGCTGGTCATCAGCCTGGATTCTAATTCCTTTTCTAAAGATTCTAAAATGCCAGCGTTATACAGTGAAACCCTTCCACTTTGGCCCCATCTAGGACACCTTTTAAACCAGTGCCCAAGTCACACTCTGTACCTGAATTGGTGGAAAGCCATGAAAATGCCTCCTGGAGAACTGTGTGAAAGTGAGGCTTAGCTTTTGCCCTGACCCACCTCTACACCCATGAGCGAAGAGAGTTAACCATGGACTTGCCGGTCAAAAGGAGAATGCACATAAAAAGTGTAGAAGCTGGCTTGGCATTGCCTGGGAACAGGCCCACGCAGCCAAGAAACAAGCAACTGGACCAGCCACCGACTTTAACTGGGCCTGTGCTAAACTGAAAAGCAAAATCGGCAAAGGTGATATCTCTGTATGTCTATGTCTGGTGACGATGTTGGGTGTGGACTCAGGGTTAACAGAGATCCAGGTTCAAGGGCCAGCTTTGCCACCTCCTTCCTGTGTGGCCTTGGATAAGTTGCTTTGTCTTTCTGGACCAGTTTCGTCTTGGGTAAATCAAGAGTGAATAATTTAGTACAATGGTTGGATCACATATAAGCACTCGGAAAAGGCCAGTCAGTTGGTACATGGTGAAAAGGGCAGAATGTGCTCCATTCATTTCCTTTCCCAAAAAGAGTGAAGTGGAGGTTTAGCAAGAAAGGTGCTACTACCATAATGTGAAAAAATTCCAGCTAAAGATACTAGATCATTTCTCACTACAGGGAAGGCCATCATAAAGGTCCTTTCTAACCCTACCACGTGAGGCTCTAAAGAAACAGGTAGGTAGGCTTGTTTATAGTTTCTCTCTCTCTATGTGTGTGTGTGTGTGTGTGTGTGTGTGTGTGTGTGTGTGTGTGTGTGTGTGTTTCTCAACCCCATCTCACCCACAGGCTGCTGTTATATGCTCCTGCAAAAGAGTCCCCTATCCCAATGAACCAATTATAGAGTACATTTCTTATCTGTTATTGCAAAATTATATATTTAATTGTAAATATGAGTATAAATTCTTCTAAAGGACTGTTTCAAATTCTAAAAATCTAGAGCTGTGTAAAATTTTATTACAGCAAACAGGAGTAAAGAAGAACTTTATTTGGTAGATGATAAAGAATAGGTAGTTTCTGCCCTGTGAGAGCTTACAATTTCAATAACATAAACTCCCAAGAGAACGCATGGAATCTTATTGTTGTAGAGCTTCCGTGGGGACTAGTTTGCAAATGCAGTTTAATTTCATTTGGTATAAAATAATTGAGCCTGGTTATTAGTGTGCAACCATAAAAATGAAAATTATAAAGTTAAAAGCAAATAATACAATAAACTCACAACAAAAATCTCCCTCACTGGTGATCAGGAAAATGGGAACTAAAACAGCAAGATTGGTGTGACTGCACCTACCTGCAAGAGAACCAGGCAAAATACCCAATTAAAATTTCTATTACTGTATAATAGGGTTTCTCCACCTCCACGCTATTGACATTTGGGCTGGGTAATTCTGTTTTGCAGAGGGCTGCTCTGTGCATTGTATATCCCCGGCTTCTATCCAATAGATGCCAATAGCGCTTTCCAGTTATGATAATCAAAATTGTCTCTGCACACTGCCAAATGTCCCCTGGGGGGCATAATCAACCCTCATTGAGAGCAACTGCTCAATGAGAAGGGAGGATAGATGCTAGAGACAGCTTGCAATGTCTGCCATAAGCCTTGTGTTATTTCCCCAAACAGTGCTTAGCACTGAGGTACTATTTTACCTTTAAAAGTGACAACTCCTTTGCCAGGAAATGTAACACTCCAAGATTATGTGAAATTTGATTTGGGTTAATTCTAGAAGGATGAAAAGTCATTCCTTTTTTATCTGTATCTATTAAATCTAAATTTGTATTTATAGCAAATAAAGACAATTTTTATTTGAATATGCAAACAAATGAAATATTCTTCCCTAGTGTGTAGGAATGGTGTTAAGGGTATTGTGCTTTGCCACACTTACGATCAATGTCTTTACTCTAAGCTGTAACATTTCTGAAAGGCTACATGACAGCATTCATAATGTTGCTCTATCCTAAATCAAAAATTTCCTCTGTAGTTGATGGCATATCTCTTCTAAGGGCAATTAAGCATGCATAAGTTGCCACTGCTGGATTATGAATACCTTAAGAGTACAGTACTTTCCGTTAATGAGAGTGTTTGCCTGGTAATGCTTTTCCTTCCCAGTGAGAGAATGTGCTTCACTGCCAACCATATTAAGGTGGAGATAATTTATAAGAAACCATGAAGCCTCTTTCCCTTGTTCTGCCTTTTCTATCAAACTTTGAGAGGCAAATCGTCCATCAAACAAGTGGATACACTGGAATCTTGCTAAAAGGCTGCGTAGTGAAAAGGGAAAATTAAATACCAAGCGCATCTGTCTTGGGCCTCTTCCACAGTTGCTTAGTGCCTAGTATGTCACAGTGACCTTGTTACAAGGCAGTTTCACCACACGGAGTGTCTGTGCTGGCCCAGGGGTTGGGAGGGCATCATTATAATGGACCTCCAGTGTTCTTATTTTGGAAAATGTAGATAGCTGCAGAAATTACATCAGAAACGTAGTTGCCAGCCATGATAGTAACAGAATACCATAAAAGCCAAGTATGAAACAACTCATCCTGGGAGAGGAATCATTTTTATCTGCTGTAATGAACAGAGACTGTATGGGGGACACGTGGTAGAGCTGGACCTGGAGGAGTAGGTAGGATACGAAAAAGAGAACGGAGGACAACACTGGAGGCCTGGAGGTCAGTGGATGCAGAGACCAGGAATCACAAGGCAACTTTAAGCGGGCCGGTTGGGCTAAGGTTGTGGATTTGCATAGAAGCAGGAGGATCTCTGGTTTGTGGCCCAAACAGCAAACTGTCCACCAGAATCTGTGCTCTCCTCCAAAGCACAGCTGCATCTGGAAAACGGCTGCAAAGCCAGCCCTCCTTGCATCTGGGTGGGGTTGTGCGACTTGTCCTTGCTGGTGCGCTATGAATGGGCCTTCACCTGGAGGGCAGTGAGCAGATAGCACACTCAAATTGGGTAATTCGAAGGGAATTTAAGAAGGTACTGTTTGCAAAGATGTGGGAGAAATGCAGGGAAACCGCAAGGGATAGAACAGTGTCTTCAGGCCAGAACGTATCTTGTTACCTCCCTGAGGCATGAAGAAGTGAGAGAATGGTACAGTTTCTTTTTTTATTATTAATTTTTTTTAATGTAAGTAGATTTAGGGAGTACAAGTGTTTTTTGTTGTTGTTGTTACATGATTGAATTACATAGTGGAGAAGTCTAGGCTTTCAATATGCCCATCACCTGAATAGTGCACGTTGTACCCAATGGGTAATTTTTCATCCTGCACCCTCCTCCAACGTTCCTCCTTCGGAGTCTCCAGCGTGCATTAAGTCACTCTGTATGACCACGCACACCCACTGCTCAGCTCCCACTTGTGAGAACAGGTACTTGGTTCTTTGTTCCTCTGTTACTTAGAATAATGGCCTCCAATTCCATCCAGAGTTGCTGCAAACGGTGTTATTCCATTCTTTTTGATGACTGAGTAGTGTTCCATGGTCGCGTGTGTGTGTGTGTGTGTGTGTGTGTGTGTGTGTGTGTGTGTTCTTTAGTTATCGGTTGGTGGGCACTCAGATTGTTTCCATATCTTTGCAATTGTGAATCGTGCAGCAATAAACATAAGAGTGCAGGTGTCTTTTTTAAATAAAATGTCTTCTTTTCCTTTGGATAAATACCCAGTAGTGGGATTTTGCTGGATCAAATGGTAGGTCTACTTTTAGTTCTTTAAGAAACCTCCGTACTGTTTTCCATACAGGTTGTACTCATTTACATTCTCACCAATAGTGTATAAGCATTCCCTTTTTACCACATCCATGCCAGCATCTATTGTTTTTTGACTTTTTAATGGCCATTCTGACAGGGGTATCCTGGTATCTCGTTGTGGTTTTAATTTGCATTTCGCTAATGATTAGTGATAGATTGAGCAATTTTTTTTATATGTTTGTTGGCTAAATAGCCAATAGTTTCTCTTCCTTTGATGAATGTTCATGCCTTTTGTGCACTTTTTAATGGGGTTATTTGGTTTTTTTCTTGCCAATTTATTTTAGTTCCTTGATTCTGAATATTAGACTTTTGTCATATGGATAGCTTGCAAATATTTTCTCCCATGCCGTAGGTTGTGTATTTATTCTGTCGATTATATATTTTGCTGTGCAGGAGCTTTTGAATTAGGTCCCATTTATTTTTATTTTTATCGTATTTGTTTTTGGAGTCTTTGTCATAAATTCTTTACATAGGCACGGGACATCTTACAACTGCACTCAAAAGAGACTTTTCCTGCCACTTTCCTCCTCCCTCCAGTAACCAGTCAGAAAAGAGAAGAGAAGCCCCCTAGCCCCTCCCCCTACTGGGGCTGGCTTGGGCAGGCAAGCTGGGGGAAGGGGAGATGGCTGCTAAAAGTACATCCAAGCTTTTTATTACTAAGCGGGACTAGACATACCAAGTGTCTACATGAGGTCATTTTTATGGATCTGTGACAAGAAACGAACAGAGGATCTTCTTTTTATTCTAGGAGTCACCAGAAGGGTCGTAGACCTGCCCTAAATTTTGTGCTGGAGTAGGGGCAGATCTAAGCCCAGAATACATTTAGGGGAATAGTGGGAGACAAAAATAAAGCTGTTTATGATGATACTTCATAAGAGCACAGCAGTCGCATGGGGTCGTAGCATCGAGGCCTTGACCTGAAAGAAAAAGACAAAGAGATGAGCAAATCCCAAACATGCGTTTGTCATCTCTCAAAATGTGTTTACAAACACAGTAACAATACCTTCACTGGAGGACATTTCCTTTCCTAAATATAACGTAACACTTAGAAAATCCGGGAAGTAGAAAACTTAAAAGCAAAAATCACCTAATGTCCCATTATCCGGAAATGTTTGGTAAATGTCCTTCCTGTTTTATTTCCCTCCGAGGATGTGTATACATGCACTCGTGGGTTTTTCCTGTTCAAATTTGATTATCTGTATTTTGTATCCTGCTTTTTTAACTTAACATTTTTCTAAGCCATAGAACACTTCAAAAATATGGTTTAAATGATGGCTTAATTTGACTGGAGTTCGTCAAATAATTTTGTCAAATATTCTAGATCCAGACTTAGACTTACATATGAATCAATGATATGAATGAGAAAAGAACAGAGAATTTAACCTATAGCTTTAAATATCCCACCCAGTCCCAGCATTCATATTATCAAACGAAAGAGCCACTTGTGGAGAGTGTCATCACTCCTTTCTTCAAACTCTTTTCTTATTTTCTTTCAAGCCATTTATTTTCTTCCCGTTGCTTCAGTCACTCCCAGGTCTCCTCTGAAGGTCCTCCTTCTTCCATCCAGTCCCTAAATGTCGCTGTGGCTTAGGGCTCTCTTTAGGTCCCCCCTCTCTTCCTGGGTTGCCTCATCCAGCCCCTTGGTTTTCAACACCATTCATATGCTAATATCTCTCAAATTCAAACGTTAGCCCAAACTCCTAAGCTCCAGACCTGCATGGTAACATCTCCAGTTGGATGTCTCATTGGCATCTCAGATGGAACCCTTGATCTTTGCCCCAAAATATGTTCCTTCTTCAATCTCCCCAACTTGGTAAAGCAACCTCACTTCCTCCATTGCTCAAGGAAAATGCCAGGAGACGTTGCTGGCTACTTTTCTCTCCCTCATTTCTAGCTCATAGCAAGTCCTGTCTATCTCCCTCTAAAATACGTCTCAAACTCAACTCTTCTGTCCATCTTGTCATTGGTCACCTTCTTTAAGCCATCAGCATCTCCATATGAACCACTGCAACTGCCACCTAACCACTTTCCCTCCTGTAATCCCTGCAATGTGTCCTCCAGAGCCATCCTCTTTCAGTTAGAATGCCGCTCCCTGACTCCCACACAGGCAGCCCTTGGGATGGCCTATGAGGTGCAGATCCAGCCTTTCCAGTCTCCGGTTCCAGCACTCTGCCTGTTGTTGCCCCTGATTTACCCACAGTGGTTTGCTTTCAGGTCCCTGAGCCTGTTGCTTCTCTGTCCCTGGAAAGTGACTCCCCTAATATCCTAGTGTGCTCTCTCTCTTTCCCCACCACAGACACGAGTCCAGAATGTCAATTCCTTGAAGGCAGGGACCCTGCTCGGGTCATTTATATGTCCCTGGTGGGCCCACAGCCAGTCTTTGCTGATGCGGCCTCCTGACTGGCCCATTCTCACCTTTCCAGTCCCAGCCCCCAGATCAGTCCTCAGACTGACCTCTGCACGCTCCGCCATTCTTAAGTGGGTCTTGCCCTTCTGGCCTCAATCGCTTCACCCTGTGCCTTCTGTCACTGACTCCAATTTGACATTGTGTATGTGTATGTTTCTTTGTTTAATGTCTATCTCCCACTAGACTAGAAACTCCCGTGAGAGCAGGAACCATGTGCTGTTCAAGGCTCATGCTTTCCCCAGAGCCTACCATCTTGCGGGGCTTGTAGAAAGCTCAGCTCTTTGTTAAGTGAATGAGCCACACCGACTGGATGGAGTTCTGAAGGGAGCTCCTCTCTCTGCAGAGGGCAACACTGTAAAAATTGCCAGGGTCAGTCCCACAATAGAGGAGTGCAGTCCACAGAATAATGGGGCCCCAAAGAGGTCCATGTCCTAATCCCTGGAACCTGTGAGTACATTACCTCACATGGCAAAAGGGACTTGGCAGATGTGATTAAGTTAAAGGTTATGAGATGCGGAGATTGTCCTGGATTATCCAGGCGGGTCCTTATAAAAGAGAAACAGAAAGATCAGAGTCAGAGAAGGAGATGTGATGAGAGAACCAGAGGTCGGGGGCAGGGGGCTTTAAGAATTCTGCTAGCATTAAGGATGGAGGAAGGGCCACAAGTCCAGGGATGTGGGTGGGCTCTGGAAGTATGGAAAGGCAAGGAAACAGATCCTCCCCTCGCACCTCCAAAAGGAAAGCAGCCCTGCTGACACCTTGATTTTAGGACTTCTGCCCTCCAGAACTGTAAGATAATAAATTTGTGTTATTTTATGCCATTACATTTGTATTACTTTGTCATGGCAGCAATGGGGAACTAATACAAGGAGAGATTGGAGAAATGATTCAAAAAACCCAGAGGCAAGAAGCGATCCCACTTTCCCTCAGAGGGGAGTAGGCTTGCCTGCCCATGGGCTGTGCATGTCCGTAGTCCTACAACCAGTGTCATGCACTCCGTCCCTCTTTCTTTTTCCTTAATTCTCTCATGGGGACGAATACATAGCCCGCATCTTGTTTCTTGAGTGTAGGTTTAGAGACAGGAGGGAGGACCCAGGACTGGACGTGAGCTGTAGAAATGATGGGCCCAGTCAGCATCTGCCTGCCCAGACAAGGGTTACCTCCGTGCTGTTACAAGGTGTTACTGAACCATTCTTTATGGCCTAGGCTAAGGCACTTCATCAGTGAACATCTCTAATTTAGAATTAGACTCTCTAGATCTGTGGTTTGGCGAAAATAGACCCCTTCTGAGAAAAAAGAGAAAGCTTTGGACCCCATCCCTGGGGAAAATGCACACAAGCAGAAATTTTCCTATGCTGTTGTTAGCGGTTCATAAGGTCAGCTTGCTCAGAGCATAAAGTATGTGTTTATTGTGGTATCTTTTTTTTAAGAGGCAGGGAGTGGGTAAGAGTGTAAGATGGGCTTCCAGTGTCAAGCTAAGGGGTTTGGACTTAATCCTGCAGGGAGGGTGCTGAGGACTCAATAGAGGGTTTCAAGCAGGGTAGTGACATGATCAGATTTATACTTTTGAAAACAATCACTCTGGCAACACGTATATTGGCTATAATCCTATAATTAGTTCACCGTATCACCTTAAGGGAAAAAACGCTGTTGACACAAAATGTTTTAATACTTCCTTTTAAAGCCAGTGATATCAGATGGCATATTAAGTGATCTAATTTCATGGACATTGCGCTGGAGAAAGCAGTTTCCTGTAAGGTCATTAAAAATCTTATTGTCGTCAGGATCATTGCTCCCCATTAGTGGATTTGCTTAGGCATTTAGTCTTGTTGCTATCATCATTATTATGTCATTGTTCAAGTGCTTCTCGGCTTCTATCAGATCCATCTCCAGCAGAGAAAACCCAGGTAAGTAAAGCAAAGTGGTAGAACACTGAACTGGGAGTCTTCTAGAAGTCTGGAGTATCATTTCTGGCTGCAGCACCACACTAGCTAAGGGATTTAGACCAAGTTAATCTTCCAGAACCACAGTTTCTTCATCTGTGCAATGAGCATTATAAGGCCTACTAGCTAGGTAACATTTGTGACAATTGAATGCAATCATTAAAAGATAGTGCTTTGAAAACCATAACATATTACCCAAATGCAAGCTGACATTCATTTTCCTGTTAGTATTACCATATCATACCTGAGCAAGTTTGGGTTGGTAAAGAGAGCTGTGAAAGTGAAGATTTGTGGTTTGCCTTTGAGATATTACATGCTTCTGTCTTTCTGCAAGTGTCAAATAATTTAGAGGTTTTTCTGGTATCCAGGCAACGTATTGTCTCCACTTAGCCCTTACAAAGTCCTGAATTAAAAATAGACTTTATTTTGCTGTGCTCTGAAATTTAAACCTATGTGTTTTAAATGAGTTAAAGTCCTCCCCCCCCCTGCCCCCGCACTGGCTCTAGAAGGGGAAATGGTCGTGTTCCAGCACTTTCAGAGCATATGCAACACCATGCAGAGAGGCTCAGGGGATGCACGAAGCCATCGACCCCTAGTCTCGCTGGTCTGTTGGTGGGATCCTAGGGCAAGGAGGGGAGCTCTGGTGGCTCAGAGTTGTAGGGAAAGAACTGTTGGTTCTAGAAGCACAGTCACCAGTGCTTCACACAGGAGGTTCTTTGTCATCATCATGACTACTAATCTGCAAATCAGAGACTCCAGGTAGCGCTTCTGTGTTTTTTCCCAGTTTTAAAGCACATCAGCTCACTGTGAGGCCAGACCTGATGTCCAGTGGGGAAATGTCAGGTGATGAGGCCTTTACTGCCCATGGCTTAAGAAACCATATGCCATAGTGAAGTAATCAGACGTTTCTATGAAGCAGACAAGATGCACTTTTTTCTATTTTATTTTTTAAATTGATAAACAAAAATTATATGTAGTGTGTACAACATGATGTTTTGAAATGTATTTACATTGTGGAATGGCTCAATTGAGCTAGTTGACTTGAGGTAAGTATGCATTACCTCACCTAGTAACTTTTTGTGGTGAGAACACTCAAGATCTACTCTCTTAGTGGTTTTTAAAATACAATACATTGTTATTAACTAGAGTCACTCTGTTGCACAGTAGATCTCTTGAATTTATTCCTCTTATCTAACTGAAATTTTGTGTCCTTTGACATCTTCCCAATCCCCACCTAGCCCCTAGTAATCAGCGTTCTACTCTCCGCTTCTGTGAGTTTAGCTTTTTTAGATTACATATATAAGATGCTTTTTAATTATGCCCAAATACATCAGTGTTGAAGCATTTGGGGAGATGGGGAGGAGGAAACTTCAAGGTGTCAGCAAAATACCTCCTTTTGGTAATAACCCCATGTTACCGGTACTGACATTAACGATGGTGTTTATGCTGGTTTACCAAGAAGTTTACAAGTTTTTCTTTCGCTTACCTATGGTTGGGTATGATTAGAAGCAAATAAAATACGTTATCCCTATTTCTTCAAAGGGAATGGCTCTCTTAGAGCTTTTTACTTTGTTGAGGTCAAACATCCAGACTTAAAATAGAACTTCCAACTTTGATTCCAGGTTTGATTTGAAACGACAGTTGAGGAAGCAGCCTGGGCTCGGCAGTCGGACTCTACCACATGCTAACAGAGTGACTTGGGCAAGTCACTTCACCTTGCTGAGTATTAAATCCCCACCTGTAAAAGGGGAATAATTGTCACTACATTCCAGGGTCCTCGAAAGGGTTAAATGAGTTAAGAGATTCTGACGCTAGAGACAACAGAGTGTGCTTGTTTATAACTTGGAGCCAGCCTCCCTAGGGGTGAGTCCCAGCTTCACCTCTTCTCTAGCTGTGTGACCTTGTGGAAGTTGCTAAACCTTCCCGAGTCAGTAAAACAGAGAAAATAATAGTACCCACCTCATAGACTCGTGAGGATGCAAGAGTTCATGTAACCAGAAAGCACTTAGAACAGTGCCTGCCATTTAGTAACCGCTATTTAAGTCTGTGCTATGATTTTGATAGATTATGATTATAATTGTTATCCATATGTCAAGTGCCTGGCACAAATCAGTTGTTCAAAAAAGATTAATAACTACTTTTATTATTTCTCCCATCAGAGAACTTGAATTTTAAGTACTCTGAAAGTAATATTATAAGTTGGTTTTTTGGTTCGACTAAACAGATGTCAATGGGATCCTGTCTAAAACCTCATTCCTTCAGGGACTGAAAACTTAATTGTATGCCATACAAGAAAGATTTTTTTCAGTGCTCCTTAGAACAAGAGCAAATTATTGGGCCTTACCCCAGGCCGTCTGGGTCAGAAATTCTGGGGATGTGACCCATTGTCTGCATTAGCAAGTTCCCAGTGAGTCTCATGGTCCCTAAAGTTTGGGAACGCCAAGTATAGACCAGTCAAAACCTTGACTGCCTTCGACCACCAGGGCAGGACAACACAGAATGTGGTACTCTATCTGTTTGACAGGCTGTTGTAGCCCAAGAAGTGTTAAAACAACTGTTATCGTGGTGATTCCTTGGATTAAGCAGAAATACAGGTAGCTGTGGGAAGCTGAGTCAGGGAGGGGAGCAGGGAGGACAAAGCACTTTGAGAGCATGTGCATCTGTGGAATGTTTGGGGGTGTTGGGGTCCTCTGGAAGGTGCTGATGTCACATCTTGTGTCATACCACCGAATGATGGACGGGATAAGAGATGCCTTTGGAATTTTTATGCAAGGTTAAAATGAGGAAAATCCATTTCAGTCTTTCGAAGTCAGAGCTACTGGTACAAAAGGTCACTGACACCAATTGGTGGCGTTGCAGAGCTCAGAGAGGGAATATTAAAATAGCAAACATTTTTTTAAGCACTAGATGCACTATGGGCTTAAGTCGCAATATTTTGCCATCTTGCTGTCCTGGGATCTTAAATAAATAGCTTGTGAAAAAGGAAAAAATACCAAGACATTTTTCTACCTCCTGAAGGATTAAGGATGTACATTGTTGTCCTCACACTAAAGATAACATAATTTCTACAGTGGAATAAACAAAGCAATTAAATGATGCCTCTATTGAGAAAAATAATTGTTACCGGTTGTATGTGGAGGTGACTGATCAATTCTGATTAAGCATGGACATTTCAGGTGAAGTCAACAAGTATTTATTGGAGACCTAGCCCTGTTCTAGATGTGGTCTGCCTGGGATTCAAGTGTAGGTGACTGAAAATTATAGTGCCTTGGGAGAGAAAGCCGGTCTTAGTGGTGAGGTGGAGAGGTGTAAGATGCTAGTTTAGCTCTGTATGTCCTGCATTTGTGTTGACAGAGCAGCATCCAAATGGATTGAAAGGATCCAAGAGTCATATGCATAGAAACAGTGTTTGGATGGATTACCTCGGTAACTAAGAAGATCCAAAGATCAAGGACCAAACTTTCAGGGACACTACAATTATAGCAAATAGAATATGAGAAGTCAGTGAAGAAATAACAGGAGAGACCACCAGAAAAGCTGGGGGTGGTCCCAGGACCATGTTCCATCACAGAAATCAAGAGGAGAGATTTCTTCAAGAAGAGAGAGGTGTTCTTTGTTGTTAAAAGTGTGAAGAAATAAAAAAGAATAAAGCGTGGAGGAAGGTGGGGCCAGGTCTTGGATTTGCTAAGTGAAAACATTAATTCAAAAAAAAAGTATCTTTTCTATAAAATGGGTGATCTTTATGACATTCATTCAAGTCAGTGTTTTTCAACCTCAGTGATACTGACCTTCTGGGCTGGAGAATTCTCCGTGGTAGGGGCTGTCCTGTGCAATGTAGATGCTTGGCAGCATCCCTGGCCTCTCAGCTCAGCACATGTGACTCCACCGCCACCAGTTGAGATTACCAAAAAATCTCTTCAGTCATTGCCACATGTCCCTGGCTAAGACCCACTGATTTAAGTATGTATTTAGCTCCACTGTGTATAGATGGTACTACATTAGGTACTGCAGGACATAAAAAGCATGACACACTGTCACCATTAAGAAGAATACATTCCGATTTTCCTAAATTGAGTTACTCTGTTATTTCTCTTATTATGTTGGTTAAAACTATGTATATTTATACACATACATATATACACACATGTATATATACGTATACACACATACATGGCAGTTATCCTCCAGGTTAACATTATATCAATTTAATTATGGAATGATGTTAGACAAATAGTAACTTGGAAATATTGTTGTCCCAATGCTATATGTTTTAGCATAGATCAATGTTGGAAATTTTGATTATGGATCTATGGCAAGACTAGCAAGCAATTTCCAAATTAAATTCTTTGTGTATACCAAAGATTCAAATTATTTTTTGCTCTCTCAATTCCTATGAAGATAAAATACTCTTACTAATCCATAGGTACATTATAGAAATTCTCAGTTTTTTTTTTTTGAAATGACTGTACCATTTATCTTTGGGTAGAAATTAAAATACTATAGATTAAAAGCATTCTACCAAGTTTCTAAGTTCTTAATAAAACAAAGATCAGCACGTTGGACTTTAATTTGACTTTAGCAACATTTGTAGGAAAGACAATCACAAAAAATAATTTCATGAAAAGGAGGATCCTTAATACTTGGAATAGATTCTCCATCAAAAGAAGTAACCTATCATCTTCTCAAACGACAGTTTCCTCATTGTTTAGGAACGAGAAAGAAAATCTAACCTCACTCTCCTGTTTTTGTTGCTTGTAACAGTGAACAAGACCCTAACGTTGAGACCCTTGGTTTTTGTTTTTTTTTTTTGTTTTTTTTTCCAGACTGCATCATCTGCTATTAAAGGTGCTATTCAGCTGGGAATAGGATACACAGTGGGTAATCTCACTTCCAAACCAGAACGAGATGTTCTCATGCAAGACTTTTATGTGGTGGAAAGTGTGTTCCTACCCAGGTACGAACATTTTTATTTGTGATCATTTTCATGCTAAGGAACCTTTTTTGTGACAACTCCCTATTGAAGGACTTTCCTACCATGTCCGTGTTTACATGTACTAATTTATATGTTGGACCTCTGGGGGGCCAAAAGCAGTTCAAATGCTTGTTACTACCTGTTGCATCAGATGCCTTGCGGTTTTTATGTGGAGATGAGAAGTGGGCTTCATCTGTGGGCCAGTTGTAATTAGCTGTGATGAATGCCTGGAAGACCATACGGAGAAAGATTTTGAGATTCAGTGGGAAAGTGCAGTAACCACCGAGTAATGTCTGCCATGGGTTTAGAAAAAGAGGGCTTCCATGAAGCAGCCGCTGGTGCCAGCTTTTTGGATCCCTCATGTAAAAAATCAGGCTGGTGGGCCCATAATTGGGCCTCACATCTGAATTCAGTCTTCTGGCTCCTCCTTCATCATCCTTTGTGATGACTTTAGCTTAACTTTCCTCCGGAAAACGTGTGAGAATTCTGCTGCTTTGACGCCACATTTGCAAAAACAACAAAGTCACCCATACATGTTGTCTCGAGCTTTTATCATTTGTTTGGGGGGATCGATTATTTAAAAACAAATGCATCAGGAGATGGACGGTGGTGATGGTTGCATAACAATGTGAATGCACTTAATGCCCCAGAACTGTATACTTAAAAATGGTTAAGGTGGCAAGTATTATGTTGTGTGTGTTTTACCACAATAAAATAAATAAACATATAAATTTTAAAGTCTATATAACCTTAGTTTAGGAAAAGAAGAAGTTATTAAATTGTAACAAATGTTACCACAACTGACAGGATTTTTTCAAAGAAAATGATCTAAAAATAAAGATATTTAATTTGGGGACTTGGGAATAATTGTTTTGTCTTTGGGGCTATGAGGATTGACTTTTCAGACACATTTATATTTAATATTTAAAATAAATATTTCTCTTCAAAATTTTGTTATTTATTCCTGGGCTTGGGTGAGAGTGGCTGAGGGGACAATTTTACCACCTGTGTTTTCATTGCCTTATTTAAAAAAAAAAAATCTTCAGAAGAATGCTGTTTACACATTTATCTCTGTGTCCAGGTGTCAACTGCCTAGAAATAAAACCTTTAGGTGAATGTGCCATAACTTCCCACGTAGTCACCAAGCAGCCCACACATTTTTTAAAAATCTGCTAGGAACCCAGACAGCCTAGTTTTGCTTTAAGTGCTCTTAGCTGTGGAACAAAGTTGGTCTACTGGAACTCTGGAAGTTGCTTCTCCAGGGTCCACTAATGGCCACGAGAACTAGATTCCTGATAGAAAATGGACAACCCCAACGCCTGAGAGATAATCCTTGTTCATGACACTTCTTTCTATAGGTGGAAATTTTCTCTGTGTTTGTCTTTAACAGTCTGTTTATGATTCCAAAAAAGTGTGTATTCTTTTTTCTTGAAAGCCAGGAGGTCATGAGTTTATCTTGATCTTTTGGTAAGATTTTTTAGGCTCATGACACCTATAAATGTGTTTGCAGGATGTTCAAGCTCTTGTGCTCTTCTAGGGCCTCTACCCAAATGTTTCAACCTTATTTTTTCTTTGCCTACAAAGAACAAGAGGAATGGAGGACTTCTGTGGGAGGGTGGTGACAATGGGTTCAGGGAGCTGAGAGCAGTTAGGACTGAAGGTGGATGTGTAAGTAGAGACCCAAGCAACATATAACCAGCCATCGCCGGGACATGGGGAAACCA
>RJWJ010025682.1:0-22500 GCA_004363605.1 Indri indri | reverse complement strand
GTACCTTCATTTAGGAAAACAAGCTAACATGATGTTTCCTGCAGCTCAATCTTTTGGAACAAGTTCCTGCTTGTCAAACATATTATAGTTTGTTAATGGAGACCCCAGGTAAAGTTCTGAGCCTCTATTCTGCCACACTTGCTTGGTCCTGATAGTCCTAACTTTTTGTCTTCCTTTTCTTCCCTTTTAAAATCAGTTTAATTCTCTATCAAAATGTGTCTAGCATTGGCTCCTGTTTAACCTCCCAACAATTCCGCTAAAAATGCACACCCGAATTCAATTTCCAGTCCTAGGGTTATGCTCTTAACAACAGGAGAAAAGGTTTGAGAATCATAAGCTCCCTCTCTTTTATTCCAATACAACAGAAAGCCTTCTCTTATCCTCCAAAGCTGCTTTCATTTCAATTTTCTAATTCAACTTTTAAATTTCCCACTGATTTTCCATTCCTGGTACTTCCTACCCTTTCTCTTTGGCTCGGCCACTTCAAGGGCCAGCTTGTCATCTGTGCGGCCCAGACCTCCTGCCCACTGCTGCCTTACATTTGGGTTGAGGATTCATTTTACCCTTTGCCAACCTCTCTCAGCCTGGATGTCCCCCAGTCCCCGCCCTCAACAAGCATTTGTAAATTGCACGTTCTGGCTTTTCTTCCCAACGCCGGCCGATCACAGATGAGGAAAGGCCAGGTGGTGGCTCCCGGGTGGTCTGTGTGCCACCTGAATGCCCTCTGGCCTTGCCTCAGCCTCCCCTGTTGCCACAAGGACAGCTGAAGGGTCCGACCCCAAGAGCCCCTGGTTGGCCTGACAAAGCCACAGGAGGCTTCCACTCCCACAATCTTGGCTATGCCTCTTCTCCACCCAAACAAAGGCAAAAAAGACAAAGAGATCAGAATGATCATGGGTGAGAAAGGAAAATCTGAAGATGTACAGATTTTTATATATTCCATATATGTCTTTACCTGCCTCGGGTTCAAATGCTGGCTCTGTCATTTACTAACTGGGTGACTTTAGGGGCAACAAGCCCAAATACCAGTTTCCTCATTTGTGAAAAGGAAAACAAATTTAGGGATATTTTGAGGATTAAATGAGATAGTCAAAATGAAGGGCTTAGACTGCGGTCATTCTACCAGGGCTCGTAAGACAAAATCATGGATAACTCATTACATAAAGGACAACATAAAAATCACATGGGAAAAATGCGATCCTTATCTGTGACCAGCTCTTTAAAATGACAGAAATGGAGGGCTCCTCCCTTGTTGCTATGCAGCCTTCTGTAGGCGGAGCCCATCAGCCCTGAAAATCTGCTCCATGTGGTTATAACAGCTCTGCAAAGCCTGAAAAAACCTCTTTCGCTCTTCCTCCCCCTGACTGGTTCAGGCCAATCTGTGTTTTCCCCAAGACAAAACTGCAATCCCTGCAAGACACAGCTTTGCAGAAACCTTTGCCCATTTGGGGGACTTGCAAAGCCAGCCATGCCTGTCAAGCTGGAACAAAACTAGCCTCTCTCAGAGCCCTGTTAGCACGGCTTCTGCTGGCAGCTGCTGCCGCAGGATTGCAGGTGGTGGTGCAATCGATACCATGTCATCACTGAGTTCAAGGTCAGGGGAATCTGCATGCCACAGAAGACAATGATTTTAGTGTTGCTGGGTTGCCCCTCCCCCCAACCCCGTGATCTGTTATTGTAGGAAAGTAAATCACAGAGAAAAACTCAAGCCTTGCCCTTTTATGTGACAAGCCAACACCCCTTCTGGCTGGACCGTGACCTTCTGTCCAAATGCAGCCCACTAGCCTTACCTGTAGTTCGTGGGTCTCTACCAATTTAGTAGAACAGGTGTCCTGTGTCCCCAGGGGCTGATCCTTGGGTCTGAACTTCGACAAAACCTAAATATCGTCCTGCAGTAACGTGTGTGTGCACATACATGTGCATTTGCAAACATTTACTAAGCACCTACAGTAGGTCAGATACTGTGCTGGGCAACAAGGAGATAAAGACAGATTGTACAGTCCTTTGAGGAGCTCACAGTTCTAGGGCAAGGGAGGGAGCAGGTGACTGACAAGCCCAGGAGGGTAGGATGCGCTCAGACAGAGCACTCAACAAGAGCACCTGGCCCAGCCCAAAGCAGACGGCGCCTTAACAAGGCTGGAAAAGCGAGCAGGAGTAAGCCAAGAGAACCACACTCCACAGGCTGTGTGCAGGCACGTGTGTGCGTGTGTGCCTGGCACCCCACACAGGCACACTCCACCACAGACCATCCATCACGGTGCCTTTCTAAAAACCCTACATTAACGTCTTAACATCTGAAATTTATTGTGTTCCATCCCATTGGGCAGAAGGTCAGAGAGAACATTTCTGTGAGTCATACCCCACTGGATTTCTACATCTCGTTAAATGTACATTCACTTTTTCTGAACTATCAGAGACAGACTGTCCAGCTCCCCTCCCCAGCGCACTGAAAGTAGGGGGGCCATTCTCCCTAGGTAGACGCATCTCCACCTTCCTTGGGCTCAGATCCCCTCGAGGAGGTGGCAGGGAGACTTCTTCGGAAAGCAGGTTGATTTGGTTCTCTTCTTAGCGGATGCAGCTCTGCTATTACTGAGTAACAACCTCCTTGCCTGGATCCTGAGGTGTTACTGTCTTTGGCCTGATCAAGAATGACCCCGAGTTGCCAGAACTTCAGTCTGGGCCTCAGCCCTCTGAACTCCAGTATACTGGCTTGATTCATTTGTTAGGTAGATAGCCAGGATCTCAGGCTCTTCTAGGGACAAGGGTGCCCTGCTTTGGTGCTGCCTCGAGCAATTGTCCCACCTTGGGAAGAAGGGTGGGCACACCCCACACCATTTTGGTGTTGCCCAACCCTTAATCCTATCCCAAGCAACTGCTATACCTGGGGAAGGAGGGCACACTTCACCAATCTGGGAATTCCCCAGCCTAGGCATAATGGGATTTGGAAAGTGACCTAGGGTAACCTAAGGCTAATTATTATGCCATTAGCTTAAATCTACATTGCGGTTCATTCCCCGCCACCACCCAGGTAGGGTTTTCGGAGAAGGAGCTTGCATACATAGATACAACGTTGGGAACACCTATTAATCATTCAGCAACACCCCACACTTCCCAAAAGCCCTTCCCTGGAATAGGCCAATAAAAGGAAACAACTCAAGAATTCTCAGAGAGGGAGTCTGTTAGTAAGTCAGTGAGTCAGTCTGTCTTTCTCCACTTGCAGAGACAGCACTGTTTCGTTTTATAATGAAACGATACTCGTGTGAAACTGCTTCCTGCTCGTAGTCACTCCGTCACACTGGCCTTGCTTGTGATTTTTTTCCAAGCAAGGAGCCAAAGAACTAGGATAACAGTCTGCCAAGAGACTGGACCTGACACTTTGGTGTGTCTGGTCATTCTTCAGCCAACAGCACACCAAGAACTGAGAGCAGACTGCCACCCTGACACATTCATTTGCTCAATCGCTTATTTGGTGAACTCCCATCTGTGCCTGTTTGAGGTGCCATGGATATGGAACTGAACAAAACACACAAGTCTGCCCTCATCGAGCCTACATTCTAATGGAAGAAACACACAGTAGACTTAAGTAAACAAAAGAGAGATGTTCATATAGTAGTAAGTTGCATGAAAAAGCAAAGATAAAACAGAGTAATGTGTTTCAGAGCGATGTTGAGAGAGGTTATTTTTAACAGGGTGACCAAGAAAGACCCCACTAAGGGGACATCTGAGCTGAGACATGAATGATGAGAAAGAGCTGGTGGGGTGAGGGGTGATGAGCTTGGGAGAGGGAACTACAAGGTCCTGAAATAATAACGAGCTCAGGAATTCCAGGATGGCATCTAGAACATAGCCAGGAAGAGAGGTTAGAGAGGCCAGGACAGTAGACCACAGTACAGAGTCTGGACTTTATTCTAAGTACAACGGGAATCCATTGGAGAGTTTTAAGCAAAAGGGTGACGTGATCTGACTTAAGTTTTTGAAAGATCACAGCATCAAAAGTGCTCTGGATTCTGCCCCTCTGTCATCCACCTGTTCCTTCTTTTCTTGGATAACCTCTCGGAACTTGACCTTTGGCTTACAAACTTGAGGTTCTCCCTAGTCCAATATCTGGCCCCAACCTCTCGGCTGTCCACAGTGACAGGTGGAGGTGAGCCTTGTCAACGAGCACACATCCACCATTCATTCACCCAAATGCCTTATTCCCTAATCAGCATGGCCTGCGTGCTCATTAGCCCAGTCCCTGATTGCAGGATAAACTTCTCTTTGAACAAAACTGCAGATTCTTGTTCCCTTTAAAGCTGCCTTGGCAGCTTGCCAATTTCAGCACAGTAATAGATTTCCTGAGTGGCATTCAAACTTGCCATCTCTCCCACAGGCTGTCACCCAGGCCAGTTGTGTGGGGTTTCTAGGATTTAAAAGATCACATGTGTGATCTAGAGCCAAGCTGCTCAAGCAGGGAGGGGCACATGTGGGAATTTTTTGAAGGATACTGACCTGGGCCCACCCCAGATTTAATGAATCATGACAGGGGTCGGGGGTGCAGGGTAACTGTATTTTTTTTTTAAGTTCACCAGGCGATTCTGATGTGCACCTCTGTTTAAGATTCACTAGACTAGGGAGAAGTAGGCTGTATTTGCAACCTCACCACTGCAATTCTTTTTTTTAACAAGGCTAAGTAAAGAAATCGATAAATATGCATCCACTCACTAGCAGCCACAGTACCAGAAGAGGCAAAACTAGCTCCGGTTTACATGGATCCAGGTTACATAAGAAAGAGAAGAGGAGGTGAGGAATTAGGTGTTCGTGGGTATGTCTGACCCTCTCTGCTCGGAAAATCATTGCAGGAGAGTGAGAAACTCACTCTTCTTCACGCTCATTGCTGGCAGTGTTCACAGCTCCACAGCAGCAACTAGCAAACCCACACACTCAGGGTTTTCAACACCACATTCCCTGGAGATACATATTCTGCAAGGCTTTCAATTCCCTTCAATATTTCGCTGAAAGTTTAAAATATTGCAGCCCTCCTTAATTAATAAAAAAGTCTATATCACCAAATAATTAGAATTCCAACACCATTTCTCACTCTGCAGTGTTTATGAAGATGACATGCCCTGGCCTAGAAAAAGCAGGACCGATATAAACCGAGCAGCAATTAGGCTGCAGCCATTTCATCAGGCAGGTGTTTACTGAGCACCTACTGTGTGCCAGTTTCTATGCAATACACTTCACTTACAACATTTCATTTAATCCACCCACTCCCTAATGCGGTTATTATCATTATCTCTGTTTTACTAATGAGGAAGTTGGGACCCCGGGGAGGTCAAAGGGCACCGCATGAATGCTGGAGAAGAGAGTCGAATCCAGACTTCAGTTTAAAGTGAGCGCTCTTTCACGTTGGTTGCTCTCTTAGAATCTCGTATGTGACAGGCATCGTGTGGGACATAAAAATCAATCAGCTCACAGAAGAGCAATGGGCAAGGGCAATGGGAGATGAGTAAAGTATACGCCAGAGTGTGATCAATGCTGCATAATGGAAGACAGGAGCTCCAGAATCGTGGAGGCAGGAAAAGTCAGTCCATTCAGGGCAAATGGGAGGCTTCACAAGCCAGGGGACATCTTAGGACCTCCCAGAGGGAGTAGGATTTGGCCAGTGGAGAAGACAGGAAAGGTTATTCTAGGTAGAGAGTATGAAATCAGCCAAGATGGGAAACGAGGAAGGTGTCCAGCAATGGGGAATAATCCAATAGGACTAGAAGGGAGCAGGGGTAGGAGACCAAATGGGTGGAGAGCTTTGAATGCCACGCTCAGTCTTTAGGCCAAAGGGACTACAAAAGACTGCTGGGCAAAGGAGTGAGATGACAAGATCACTACATCTAGGCTTCTTTAAACAGCTGATAGTCCTCATCAATAAGCCCTCACTCATGCTCTTCCTCCCTTCCTCCCTTCAATGTCCTGACGACTCCTACACAACTTTCAAGACTCGCCTTTCAAGACATCACCTCCTCCAGGAAGTACCCCTGTTCTCCCAAGATTGGGTTAGGTGCCCCTCCTACGTGCTTCCCACAGTATTTAACACTCTACATTGAAATTTCCGTTTGCTTCCTGCTTTTCCCACTATATAGAAGCTCTTTGAAGGTTGGCACTGTGGTCACTCATCCCTGATTTCCCCAAATTCCTGATTTTTTTTTTTTTGGCAGCTATTAGATACGCAATAAGTATTTGATAGATTAACATGAACAAGCATCAGAAAAGCCCCAAACAGACACCATAGCCACAGCCATCCAAGTGTGAAGTGCAGGCACAGTTGATTCATTTGTTCTTTCATTCTTCCAACAAATGTCTCTCGTGACTCTATCGTATACCCTGCAGTGGACTTCAGGTTTGCTAATTACAGGGTGTCTGCCTCCAAAGGCTGCCCCTACTCATGTTCACGGCCACACACTGGAATCTGAAAGCCCCCAATGCCAGCTCCCACAGTGCCTCGTGGACCTAAAGCCAGCCTTACGGGGAGTGAAGTGTCAGCACCAAGTCCAGAGAAAGTGCTGCTTCTCAAACTGGAAATAGGCTGCAGGTAAGGAATTACAGTGCCTGGTCTCCTTTGTGCGGCCGTATGACTAAATTTGTTCAATTAATGTAAGCAGAAGTATTGTTTGTATGTTACTCCCAGGAAGTGTCCTTAAAGGGAAGAGACACTGAAAGCAGTGTGGACATGATGCACAGAACTTGAGAAGCCACCAGGGATCATGAAGTGGCCCCCAGGACAGCAGAGCGACAGGATGGAAGGAGCCTGCATCTCAGCTCTGGGCTGCGCAACTCCAGCCTTTCTACACAAGAGAACAAAACCTTCTATGTTTAAGCCAGTGTCTGCTTACTTACTTTCATGAAAATGTTCGTGAGGCTATGATAAGGTATCCAAGGGCTCTGAGACTCGCAGAATGTTAGACCCAGAAAGGATCTCAGAAACCTAGATCCCTGTTCCTTCCCACCATAGACCTGCAGTCCCCAACCCCCGGACCTCGGACTGGTACCCGTCCATGGCCTGTTAGGAACCCGGCTTCACAGCAGGAGGTAAGCAGCCGGCGAGCAAGCGAAGTATCATCTGTATTTACAGCCGCTCCCCATCGCTGGCATCACCACCTGAGCTCCGCCTCCTGTCAGGTGATCAGCAGCATTAGATTCTCATAGAAGCGTGAACCCTACTGTTAACTGCGCATGTGAGGGATCTAGGTTGCACTCTCATCATGAGAATCTAACGCCTGATGAACTGAGGTGGAGATGAGGTGGCGATGCCAGCACTGGGGAGCGGCTGCAAACACAGATTATCCTGAGATTGCCACAAAAACACTGGAAAGCCTGCTTCCATTTCCAACATCCTATCTTTGTAAAGCAGGGTTTTCTGCAGCGACAGCAACCAAAATGAGATTATGGAGTAGACTGGACATAAGCAACATACGTCGGGTGTCACTGTCTCCCATCACCCTGAAATGGGACTGTCTAGTTGCAGGAAAACAAGCTCAGGGCTCCCAGAGATTCTGCATTATGATGAGTTGTATAATAATTTCATTATATATTACAATGTAATAATAACAGAAATAAAGTGCACAATAAACGTAATGCACGTGAATCGTCCGAAACCACCCCCCAATCCGTGGAAAAATTGTCCTCCATGAAACCCATCCCTGGTGCCAAAAAGGTTGGGGACCGCTGCCTAGACCATACCAGATCTGCACCTGCCTAACAAATTCCCTGACAGGGCCAACAGACCCACTCACTTTGAGTCAACTTGTGAAAGCAGATAGAGAAATGTTTTTTCTCTTAGCAGGAAGTAAGGAGACTCCTTCTACAGGGAAACTTTACAGAAGACCTCCACTGTTGGATAAAGGCTCTCATGAACTCTTTGGGCTAGAAGTTGTTTCTTCAAAGCCTGAATGAGGCTTCTAGGAAAGAATAAAGCTGTTCTGCATAGCTGAGCATTAAGAATTAGAAAAAGGCTCTCATAAAAAAAAGAATTGAAAAAAGACACGGGGAGATCTGGAATGAAGGGACTGAGGAGAAAGAGAAGGCGTGATTGTGATGGAAGGATTCTTTACCCTGCCTGACTACTCCAAGTGACCCTGTAATCTTCATAAAGTTTACCAAAGTTGCAAAATGTGGCACTGATGGCATGACTTGTAGAACCAATGAAGTGTCTGAGTTTGCCAGCCAAGTGACATGGGGGAAGAATCCAAGATGGCACACCCAGATGCAGGTGCTGGAGGCTGGGAAGACCTTGGGATCATGAATCTGAGGATGTTCAAAAAAGTCTTGAGAAGGGCTATTGGCTTCCCTAGGCCATGGAAAGTTAGCGGGTGGTAGTGGTAGTGGTGTTCAAAAAGATTTCACTCAGAATGCAAGAAACTTGCTGAAACATCTGGGTTACCATGGACACCTGAACAAACCACTAATCACACCGCAGCCATACTATGCTCATGTACTATCCCTTACGTTGGCCACCAACCCTCCCCCTTCTTCTTGCAACCAGAATCTTGAGTGGAAGTGGCATGCTAGTGTTAAAAACTACTCTCAGGGAGCCAGAATAGCCAAAACAATCTTGTAAAAGAAGAACAAAGTCAAAGGACTCTCACTTCCTGATTTCAAAACTTACTATAAAGCTACAGGCATCAGAACAGTGTGGTAGTGGCATAAGGATAGACACACAGATCAGTGTAGTAGAACTGAGAGTCCAAAAATAAACCCTTATGTTTACAGTCAATTGATTTTCAACAAGGTTAATAAAAAAGACAGACAATAACAAGTATTGATGAGGATGTAGAGATATTAGAACCCTCATGCATTGCTGGTGAGATTGTAAAATGGTGCAGCCTCTTTGGAAAACAGTTTGCTGGCTCCTCGAATGGTTAAACACAGTTACCATATGATCCAGCCATTCCACCCCTAGGTGTATACCTAAGAGAATTGAAAACATATGTCTGTATAATAATTTGTACATGAATATTCACAGCAGCATTAATCACAGTAGCCAAAAAGTAGAAAAAACTCAAGTCTCCATCACCTGATGAACAGACATACAAGATATGCCATGTAGAGACAATAGAATAGTATTCAGCAGTAAAAAGGCATGAAGTACTGGTATTTGCTAAAATATGGATGAACCTTGAAAACATCATGCTAAGTAAAAGAAGCTACACACAAAAAAACCACATATCACATGATTTCATAAATATGAAATGTCCAGAATAGGCAAATCCATGGAAATAAAAGGTAGATTAGTGGTTGCCTAGGACTGGGAGGAAGGGGGAATGGGAGTGATTACTAACAGATATGGGGTTTATTTTTGGAGTGATAAAAAATATTTTAAAATTAGTGGTGGTTGTTGTACAACTCTGTGCATACACTAAAAACCACTGAATTGTACCCTTTAAACAGGTGAATTTAATGATACACAAATTATATCTTAATAAAACTGTTATGTAAGAAACAAAAACAAACAAAAAATCCTCCAAGAGGGGCCTACTTCAGCCCAGAGTCAACAGCCCAGAGCACATTATTGCACCTTCTTCCAACATTTACCTGTTCTGCCTTCCTGGGGACATTTTAAAAACTATTTGTTGATGTTCACACAACATTAAAAAAAAAAAAAAAAAGCCCAGTATCTTCATTCCACCCAGGACTAGGGAGCAATAAAGCATACTCATGGAAATTACAATGGCACAGAAGCCAGAATTATGATTATGGAGCACCCTATTTTAGCTGAGAAGAGTTCATTACAATATATGTTTTTAAAGCAGTGCTGAGAATGCTAATCAACATTCATAAAATTTAATGTTCTTTCTGTTTTATACGTAACAAACATCGCTCACCAGTGCATAAAAGAGACCCACTGACAGGGATACGGGACCAGAACAACAACAGAAGACAAGTGCATCATCAATACGGCATCGTTCCAGATGACGCAACAGTGACAGACCTGAAGCCACAGGTGTGTCTTGGATTTGGGATGACACAGGTGTGTCCCGGCAGATGCCACATTAGGTGCCAGTGACTCTCCTTGCTTGGTATTTTCCCGTAATTACAGTGAATTGAAACTAACATCTTTTTGATAATTTTTTCAAAACTTTGTGACATCCTTAGAGATAACTGGAGCTATCCTGGAGTGTTGAATGCTACACAGAAACTTTGGTGCCATGGAAACCACTGACAGGAGAAAAATATGAAAATGCACACCCTTGTGAAACTCCCTAACGTGCTAAAATCAGCAGTTCTCTTTGAAGAGTGTAATACTTGCCAATCGATTTGTTTTAGGATCCAAATGGCTTTGCTTGAACCGCTATAGCCCCACTGTGAAAAAAAAGCGTTGGCACTTAAAAAAATCATTAAAAATTCCCAGCTATTTATAATAACAGAGAAATGTCACAGAGAATTAAATGTTTTGTCAGTGGAAAAATGTGCCCGTCTGGAAAAGGCTGTAGATACATGCAGGGAATTAATGACAGGGTGGCTGCAGACAAGCAATGCCCTACTCCAAGGAGCTCAAAAGACAAGTTGTTTGTTTGGGTTTTTTTTTCTTTTTCTTTTTTAACTGCAAGGTTTTTCACCTCAATTCCCCAGAACTCTGAGATAGTACGAGATAAGCAAGCTAGACTTCCAGGGTGTTACACTTTGCTTGCTGCAGAATGTCACCGTCATTTCCCTCTGTACTCTCAAAATAAAGTCATCATCTATCATCCCATGGTAGATTTTCACTAAAGCTGATCTAGAAACAAAAAAATTGAATCTTACACTGTCCAGACAGAGAAAGCAATGAAGACAAAACACGAATGGCAACACTGTTCTTGGAGTCTGATGTTTGGGATTCTGCTATGTGTCCAAATAACTAGGGTAGCCGTGGCAAACTACTTAACCAGCAGCCAGGAATTCCCCAAGGGCCTTACCAATCTGTCTCCTTCTCCCATGTGGAAATTCTACACCAACCAAGCAAATCTACTCCCCTCCTGGAGCCCTCCCACATTGTCCCTACCATTGATTTACTGTGGCACGTACCAACCCTAAGTCCTACTTCGAACTCTAGGTTGAAACCTTCCATTTGCTCCATGGTCACTGTCTCTGCTGGACATGGTTTTGAAGAAATGTTGCCATTGTTTCATTAGCATGAGCCTGCTTGTGTTCTGTCTCCTACTTGTTAATCACAACATGCTTTCTTATAAAACAAAACATACTGACGTTCTCATCTCAATAAATTCTAGACTGCTTTTCCCACCCCTCACCTCTTCCTCTGAATTGGAAATTCTCCAGATTTTCAACTAGTACTTTTTCATGTATGTCAGGTGTAGGTCAATCAACTTACCTATGAAAAAAGGTAAGAAAAACATTAACCATTTTTCAATGTGTACTTGTATAAAAGCATGAACAGTTTCTGTTTTCTTCATATTGGCATATGAATTTATGACCCACTCACTCAATAATGTCTATTAACCTCCTACTCTGTGCCAGTCAAGGCACCAGCTGCTGAGGACTTAAAGGAGAACAAGGTCAAGCCCTGCGTGTCACACACTTCTAAGCCAACAGAGGCAGACAGATTTACAGGAGGTGGTAAAATGGTAAAACTGTGTGATGCTAAGTGCTCCAACAGAGTCGCGCACGCAGGGATGGGAACACGCAGCAGGGGCCCTGGACCAAGGATCTGGGGTCAGGGACTACTTCAAACAGGAGGTGATGGTGAAGGAAGACAAGAAGGTCCAGTGGGAGTTGGGTGGGGATGGAGGAAGGATGTTTCAGGCAGGGAGAACCCCTAGAACCAGAGCTCAGAGGCACAGGGCATGTTCTCAGGGTCCTTAGATTGCAAGAAGTTCAGCAAAGCTGGATCAAAGACGGCACAGAGCTGAAAATCTGGACTGAATCCTGAGAGCATCACAGAGATTCCATACAGCCGAATCAAACACTGGGAGGTGGGGGAAGACGCAGGGCCATCCAGAAAGGGCTGGTGAGCCTTGCTAAGAAGTCTGAGCTTTATCCTGGGGCCACTGAGAGCCATCAAAGAGTTTTAAGCAGGAAAGTGATTTGAGCAGATGAGGATCTGGAAAAATTCCTCTGGCTGCAGGATAGAGAGGAAATTTAAAGAGACATGGCAGAGACGAGGACATAGAAATCCTAACTTACTTCAGCAGGTAAAAGTTAATGTTACTCAGAGAAAAAAATACAGGGGCCCCAGCTAGCTTGGTCACACATATGTACACACACACACACACACACACACACACACACAGCTCTGCAGGCTTTGAGCCTGTGATGTGCCACTGTTGGCTTGTCTGTGTCCTCCACTGGGATATAAGGTGGGAAATTTGAGTCTTATTCATCTTTGCATCTTAAGGACCCAGCACAGCGCCCAACAGAGAGCAGGCGATGAACAAGTGTTTGCTGACTGGATGAATGATCAAGTGCATGAATGCATGGATGGACCTATGAATAAGCAAACAAATGACAGAGAACAGGACTTTGGGAAGTATTAATGCAAAAATTATGGGCTTTGGCACCTGGCTGTTCTTCTTTTAAATCATAGATCTAGCACTTACTGACTGTGTGATACTGAACAAGTTACTTAACCACTGTGAGCTTGTTTCCTCATTTGTAAAAAGATGACAATATCTGCTCACACTGTTATCACAGGATCAAATGAGACAGTGTGTGTCAACTGCCAAGCAAGGGCCCGGCACAGGGTGGGCTCTAAACAAACACGCTTCCGCCCCTTTCAGTTTGATCTGGCCCCCGCCCAGCTGGCACCAGCACAGTGCTTCAGAACTACAGCACAAGGAGAGGCAACCTGTCAAGCAGATTCTAGAACCACACCTGAGGCAAAGTGGAAAACAGCTTTTAAAAAATTCTTTGTTAATAATGGGAAGAATTGGCCAATTCTCATTCCACATTCCAGCAGGTACTGAGCCACTAAACAGCAGGAGTTTAAAATAACTGTTTAGGGAACAAAGAAGTTAAAGCATCTAGAAAAGTGTCATAGAGAGTAATATAAAATAACGTAAAACAGTCTCTCCTAATCATGCTTGGCTGAGAAGAGATTCAATTCAGACCGTCTGCGACCCACAACTGCCAACCAGAAAAATAATCCTTGATTTCAATCAAGCCATTTTTTCAGTGGTGTCCCTGGGATTAGCCTGACAAAAGATAGTCGTCATTTCTTTTTCTGCAGTGCAAGAACGTGTGGGTATGGACTCGGTTGTTCTCTTACCCGAGACATTGGTATTTATTTTTTTATTTTTTATTATTCTGGGTAGCTTCCACTGGTAGTCATAATGAGTGCATCTTACAATACCATCTACTTTTTTTTTTTTCAATTCATTTGGCTTTCAAAACAGATAAAACAAAATGAATAAAATTGAAATAAAAGGGGAAGAACCGTTAAGAGCAGAAAAGCAGATGAGTCACCAATAGGGATGACTGTGGCTCCTGGGACTGAGTGTGAGAAAAGAAGGTAATGATGTTCACGTGCTAAGTAATGTGTGTACGGCACCTCACATAGTTCTTACAGTAACCCAACGAGTGAGATACCATATTTAAATGAATATAAGAAATCATTAATAGGGAAAAAGCTGCCAATTAAGCTATGACAAAACACTTTGACTTCAGAGATGCTAAAATATAAAAAGAAAATTGCATGGCTGAGAATCAAGGAAACACAGTGTTATCATTTCCATTTTAGAGGTAAAGAAATTGGAAAACAAGGAAGTTAAGAAACCTGCTGATGGTCACTGGTCAATGAGTGGAAAAATCAAGTTTCCAGCCCAAGCAGTCTGACACCAAAGAGCTCAGGCCCCTAATCACTGAATATGCTGTCTACCTAGTGCTGAGCTTCCTGGCAGTCATGGTAAAGATGGATGTGGGTTGAATTACATAATTCTCATTATTTTGGAAAGAAATAAACAAACTAGCTTCTCGAGAAGACCAAAACTTTTCTTAGTACAAATCTCAAGAGAAAAATTTCTTACAGATAATTACATAAGGGGTATATTGCAAATGATTTTGTTGAAACTTTCAAAAACAATTAGAAGGCTAACATATAAACACAGCCTAATGAAGACAATTTTCCATGGCTAAGGTCGTGTAGTCCAAGAATGTCACCTTCTCATAGTCTACTATCACCCATGGATGGAACCAAACATATCCAGAGAAGTAGAGAATATGCTCCTTAAGTTATCTTTCCTAAATAGCATTGTTCACTATTCATTTTTTACTGGAAACTGACTTATTAGACACTTCAAGGTACTCTCTAGCAAAGAACCCTGCTAATTGATGAACTCTGCCCATATAGTGACCCATTTATGAATTTAGGAACTGGCTAGACACTAAAGGATTCAGACATTCTTTGGGATTTGGCATATACCAGCCTCTCCTCCATAGAGAGTCTCCACAGTTTGGGCTACAACACGGGAGAGGCCTAGCATTCATAAACCAGCAAGACAGAAACAGACACTTTCTTCAGCACTGTGTCCTAACAAGGCAGATAGCTCAGGAGGTGACTGCCTAGGTCATAAAACCAGCTCTAATACTCACAGCTGGGTGATCCTAGACAGGTTGACATCTCTTGATACCCCAATTTCTACATCTGCAAAATGAGATATCTACCTTCCAGGGCTGCTGTAAAATATAATGAGACAATTCACATAAAAGACTTAGTACATCTGGTACATGGTGAGCACTCTACAAATGTGGCTGATTTTATTATTTGGGTAGGTTTTTTTTAACCAGATAATTAATTTAGCAATAGTAACACTCCAGTCTTTTGGGACAAAAGGTTGCACAGGTGTGAATCATTTTGCTATTCAGGCATGAGGCAGAGTGAAATGTCTAGGGACAAACAGCGATTACAAAGTACAGCAGACACCTGCAAGACCCCAGTCAGGGACCCTGGATGCCTCCATGCTGAGGGAGGCAGCCTGACACGTGGGAAGAACCAAACTTTAAGAGTCAGGCATTTGCTCAGATCCCAGCCCAGCACTCACCTGCTATTTAGGCTTGTGCAAGTTAGTTAACCTCTTTGTACCCTGTTTATAAAATGAGGACAATTCCATCTACCATGGGTACTGATGTCACTAAGTGATATGTGTATAGCACCTGTTACACAGAACAGGCTCAATGCATAATACAAATCATTATGTCCCTATCAAATTTTATTTAAGTATCAATTGTCCTCTTTATTGAAAGGGTGGTCTATAAGAATGTTTTGTTTTCTTTTTCATCAAGGAAAAAAAAGTCCATTTCTTTCTGGGTTCTTTTGTTTGTTTATTTTTGAGACAGAGTCTCACTCTGTTGCCCGGGCTAGAGTGCCGTGGTGTCAGCCTAGCGCACAGCAACCTCAAACTCCTGAGCTCAAGCGATCCTCTTGCCTCAGCCTCCCGAGTAGCTGGGATGATAGGTGCTCACCCACCTAATTTTTTCTATTTTTAGTAGAGATGGGGTCTCACTCTTGCTCAGGCTGGTCTCGAACTCCTGAACTCAGGCAATCTTCCCACCTCGGCCTCCCAGAGTGCTAGGATTACAGGCGAGAGCTACTGCACCTGGCCCAGGAAAGTCCATTTCTGATGAAAATATGAAGTAGAACTGATTATTCTTTAGATAGAGAGAATTATGTATATAAATCAGCCCTCCAACTCAATGTTAATGCTATTATTTGAAAACTATTTTTAAATACCTCCAACAAAGCTGCAGAAAAATTAGAAAATGCAAATAAACAGAAGGAAGAAAGTTAGTCTCCTACAATCCCACCGTGCAGAGATAACCATACATGGCATTTTGGTGTCTACCCTCCCAGAATGTTTTTCTCTGCATAGAAACATATACATGTAAATCCATTTTTAATAATCCCACACAGCGAAGACGAGGAACTTCATTTCCCTGAGGACCATCTCCACCTGCAAGGATCAAAATGTAAATGCTTAAGAGGGATTTTTGTTTATGTATTTATTTAGCAGAAGCACATACGTAAGGGAATTATTTTTAATTAAGCATACTATCCTAAGGCCTACAGCCTCTCCACTATGCATAAATCTCCCCGTGACCAACAAAATGTAACTGGGTACCAGGAAGACAAATACACACACATTCACAATAGATGCTCAAGCCAAACACACTCAATGGACACATACCCAGGCAAGCTAAAGATATGACTGAATGTGTCAGCACGCACACACCACTCCATGTTCTTAAGCCAGTAAATGGCTCTGATACACCAAGAACCCATTAACTCACCCCTCACGTACATGTACACATCTGTACGAGTCCCACCAAACAGAATTTTTCAGCCAGGTGCAGTGGCTCACGCCTGTAATCCTAGCACTCTGGGAGGCCGAGGCGAGTGGATCGCTCAAGGTCATGAGTTTGAGACCAGCCTGAGCAAGAACGAGACCCTGTCTCTATTAAAAATAGAAAGAAATTATCTGGACAACTAAAAATACATAGAAAAAATTAGCCGGGCATGGTGGTGCATGCCTGTAGTCCCAGCTACTCGGGAGGCTGAGGCAGAAGGATTGCTTGAGCCCAGGAGTTTGAGGTTGCTGTGAGCTAGGGTGACACCACGGCACTCTAGCCCAGGCAACAGAGTGAGACTCTGCCTCAAAAAAAAAAAAAAAAAAGAATTTTTCCATTCCATATCCCCATCCTCACACTACACAGCAGACTTGGGCTGCAGTGTTGTGTAGTGATCTATTCTTGAGCTCTTCAAAATCAAGTACATGTATGGTCGCCCACCTCCCTCCCTCCTATGCAGAGGTCCTACTGAAAAGCCAATTTTCTAGTTCCACTCCAGTGCAGCCAAGGTCCCTCCTTGAGGCCAGCAAGCACTTGGGGTTAATTGTCATTTGCTGTGTTTGAGCAATACAGGTGGCCCTGTCCGAGGCAGCCACAGTCAGTGAATGCTTAATCACTTTCTTTGAGAGGAATTGCTCCCACGAAGAGTAGGGGTGTGATGAGAAACATTAAAGATACGCTGCGGGTTGCTAGGGCACAGAAGAAATAAAGATTAAAGGGGCAGGTGGGATGAAGGCTATTTCTACAAGCTGAACAAGGGGAAAGACTGATAGATGGTTCCAGTGGAGGCCATGAATCAGAATTAGTTTCCCATTTCCTCTAGGACACTGGTTTTTCAACTCCTCACTCTTTTTATAGTGCAAATAAAAAGTAATATGTTATGCTGTTAATAGAACACTGTGACACCAAGCAAACCCTCCTGGGCTGAGCGTCGTAAGACAGGACTTATGTGAGACAGTGCGCAATGTGGCCAAAGGCAATGTGACATTAGATGGCAGATCTGTCTAGCAACGGCTCAAAATGCGTAATCATTTCCAAAGTAGTGACACAACCACCCTTCAGAAAGACCTCCCATGGCCCCTTCCTTTCTCCCAAATGCACACCTGAAGATGGAGGAAGTAGACCTCCGAAGGGGTGGGCTCGGGTATAGTTCCAGATGAATACGCATGTGACACCCCCCACCAACATGGTTAAAAACAGCAGCATCTGAGCTAAATGGGTAAAGCCCGGCATTCTTTCACACGATTATCCATTCGAGCTGCTGCAAAGTTGAAATAAACTCTCCACTAACATCCCAGTGCCCAAATTTATAAATACAGTCCATTTAAAAAGCCCATCTCACAGCAGCTGGCAATGGCAATCAAAACTGGGGGACTCGAGATTAGAAAAAGCAGTGTAGGTAATAAACATGTTGTTTAAAAGCTTGAAACTCCTCATACTGCCACGCCTCCCATCACGGCTGTCACTTTCAAACACTAGTGTTTCCCAAATTCTGAGTCTTGTGCTCTCAAGTTTAATGCTGTTAATGCTACACTTTCCATAAATCTACACAGAGCTTCCCATGGAGGGGGACAAAAGTATCAGCCCAGTGGTCGCCTGGAGCTCTCATCCTGACCACAGCAGCCGTGTGACACCTGTCGCTTGATCAGCACGATCATTAGTGAAGAACACAAAACACCCCTGGGTAGGGGCCACCTGCTGTTTCCTCCTTCTCAGGTCCCCCTCCCTTCCAGTTGCCTGGACTCTGAATACTATTGGTCCCACAACAGAGTGAACCACTAAGCTGCCAACCCAATGTTTCCTCAAGTCCTGCCCTGTGCAAGGCACCCTCTGTAAGACAGACCGACTTTGACTGAGCTCCCCTCAAATACCATCATCTCCCTACTGGCAGACGGTTCTACCTCGCCAAACTGCACTTGCCTATAATTGCAGGTTTCACCTAAAGTTCATCTGATTTCTTGGATTCTCTCCTAATTAGGATTCTATGCTAATTAATCTAGAGCTATCTTCTATTCCCTGTGACCTAAAGCCATCCAATAAGCCAGATTAATGTGTTTACCTTCAGTCCCACTCCTAACATTTGCAGAACCTGGGGCAAGAGTACAAATGGCAGCCCACATGCCATAAATATGAATATATAAAAGAAGTTATAAATTAAGAAAAATAATTAAATAAAGTATGTTCTATCCCATCTTGATATTGACTCCTTCATCATGACCTGAAATCCAGCTTCAAATACAGAATTCTCATGCTGGCCCTTGGCCCCTGGCGCTCAGCCAGCTCCACCTTCTTTTCTCACCCCCAGCTCCATCCCATGCCACAGGGGTCTTTCACTAAGGGAACGCTGGGCTGCATATGCAAGGCCTTCTATCCCAGCCTCCTCACATAGCCATTTCTTTAGCATCCCTCGGACCTAAGGGTGCACAGTGTGCTCTTGAGATGAACTCACGAGAATGAGGCCCACACAGGCCATGGAGGCAGACGTGGATAGGAAATGCCAGGGTTGTGGGTATCCAGAGCATGACATAGGTTCTGGACACCAGAAGGGATGGCATGGGCCCTGGGTGGGGCTGGCCTCTCCGCCCTGCACATCCCCTGCCCCAGAGTGAAGAGGGCCAGAGTGGGCCCCCTCTTGCCCAGACCCAAGAATGGTACCACTCACCCTCATGGGCATATCCAACTCCTCTTTCAAAACCTAGCTTAGGAGATGTCACCACCCCCAGGAGGTCTTCCCTGATCACCCTCCACTACCACCAACAACAACAACAACCCAGCAGGCTCAATGAATGCTTGTTAAATGAATGTTGTGGAAACACCTAAATAAGCATGGATTACCTATAATACAGACTGAACTTGTGTTTATCAGTCTTTTTTTCCCAGTAGAGACTTAGATCCTTGTGGGCAGTGGCCATGTTGAACTGAAATGCCATAATGTCTGGGTTCCTTACCAAGTATATGGAAATCAGGGTTCAACAGGTGAGAAGCCTATTAAATTAGTCCTCTCCCTGGCAGAGAGGTCCAAATGCTTTCCTAATAGGATGTGAAAGGCCACTTCTGTGGTCTCAGAGTTGCTGAGGCTGCACAGGGCAAAATCATTCAACAGATGCCAAGAATCCTCAAATCTTGGCGCACCCTCCCAGGACTTGCTAAGAAACTGAGTAGCTGATTCTGCCAGCTTGAGCCCACCATCCACCTCCAAGCTCTGCAAGAGAGGGGTAAGAATTTACTGGGAGGTCAAAATATGTCTATGGAGAGAGTTATCAGCGTGTTGTGTATTTCAACACACGCTCACTGCCCTCCTCTGGAGAGAGGACTGAAGTGTTTCCCCCTCACTTTGAAAAATGAGAAGACTCAGCAATGAGATCCTCAGAAGCACCCCACAACCAGCTAGCAACCGTGCACCTGCTAACCTAGAAGGCCCTGATATCGAACTGTTATACAATGTCCAGTTCCTCGCCCTTGATCCTTGACCTGTGGTCCGCCATCCCCACAACTGCCCCCCGCTACGGTAACTAAGGGAAGGAGACAGGGAGCAAGAAACAGAGATGAAACCTACTGTACGTCTCTCCTCTCCGGTGCCTGACCCCAAGCCTGAGCTGCGGACGGGGACAAGTTTTAGATCGGATGAGTGCATTAAATTGATTTTTGATATTACATTGGACTAACATTTTTAATACATGGGGAAAGAGACTTATTTGTTAATCGTCTGAGAGTGGCTAGAAACGCTAAGAAACTGAAAGGGAACAATGCGAGAAAGAGCAAAGTTGCTTCCTACACACGCCCTACCAAGTTCAGCATGTTCAATAAGCCAATTATACTTCCATTAACTCATGTGTATAAATTACTCTGGCAGCTAAAGACACACACGGACCATTATGACTTTCTCATAACGCCCACCTTCAGTACAGCATCGGCTGCCCTTGGGGGTAAAATAAATTAGGTCATCAATTGGAGTTTTGTGAGACTGAGAAAGTCATTTTGTTCCCTGCTCGAATTACAAGTCACCTATTAAACTGAGACTTTAATTTCTCCTCTTTTCATTTTAAATCCACATATATCATGAAGACTGTCAGCCGGCTAAAGGGGAGCCCCTTGGTTGTAATTGAATATCTTTATCTTCCTTGTAATTCACTGATCTTCCACTTTCCCTAAGAGATGCCTTCTTTATCATGACCATCACTCACAGATCAGGCCACTGGTGAGCTGGTGAACATTTCCTCCTCGGGTAATTCAAAACATGGTAGTGAATAGCTGGACATGTTTGTGAGGAAGAAACATTTGTGCTCCCTACAATCTGTTTGGAAGACCTGGTTGAAATTTTTACCTATTTCCAACATACATCTAGCAGAATGAACTCTGAAAAAATATAGATAAGTCCATCAATTATTTAGCAGGAATTAACCAAGAGCCATGTGACCTCTGTGATTCTTCTAGAACCTTCCGTGCATTTAGAAAAATGGCTCTTAGAAGCCCCTACATTTTCAAATAATTTCTCTGGCTGCCCCTAAATTATGCGGAAACTTTATACCAAGGAAATCATTCAGATACAGCATTTTGCTATCAGTCTAACAGAACCAAACCTAACTGGGTTAGGTTATGCTCAGCATCCACTGAGCATAATTTAACGTCACTATGGCATTAACTCAAAAGCTCAAATACCATAAGCCAAACAAGAAACCAATACTGAAAAGTGTATACATGATTGCTTTAATAACCAATGAAGCCTTGCTGATCCATGCCAGCCCACAGAAATCTTGTCTCCTCCTGACCTACTAAGGCAGAATATCCAAAAGAATTTTCTGTGATCATGGAAATATTTTACTTCTGCACTTGTCAAATATGACAGATGTTAGCCACAAGTGGCTAGTCAACTGAGGTGCTGAATTCTTCACTTTATTTAAGTTTAAATAGTCATAACATGTGACAGTGGCTACCATTTTGGACCGTACAGTTCTATAGCATTCATTATTGTTGGCAATCGAAAGAATTATCTTGGAGAATAAGTCTTGTAGCTAACCAAGCTTTCTAGAAAACTAAGGAGCAATCACTACATCTTTGTTTTGACAAATGGCTTTCAAACTTATTTTTAAGCAGCAATTCCTTTTCATCTTATCTGTCCTTTCTTTTCAAAAGATCACTCTTCTATGACAATACCACTGCTTTAGACACTAGGATGGATGTCCCTCTAAACGATTTAAGAAAAAAAATACAATACAACCACATACCTTCTGGAACAGGGTCCACTGAGCATAATTTAATCTCTCCTGCAGGCCTCAGGGTCATTGTTATAAAAACAGGCTATCAGACCCAGAAAAAAATGCATCAATTACTATAATGCACCTTAATGCAATGAAGCCCTCAGGGTCACTGAGCTCAGTGGGACTATTTAGACCTACCCCAGACACGGACTTTTATAGCTTTCTGTCACATCTGTTGCCTAGCTATTAATGTCAGGCTCTATTACTGTCAAGGTGTCTGCCTATATTTATTTACTGCCTACCTTGCTTCAAAAAGGTGCTTGCCTGTGTCTGTGGTAGCTCTTTTCTCTCTCATTCGTTGCCTCTGATTTGCTAATTTTCAGATGCTAGAGCTACAGTTAGAAATGTTTGTAAAGTAAGAGTGGTTAGGGTACAAATGAGCGTGTGAAGAGTTCTCAGTAAACTTCACTTTTAAGGGGCTGGGACCTCTTGACATCTGTCTCATCAAGAAGCCTCCTCTGCTTACTTCTTAGTCCCAGGCAGAGCACTTGCTTAGCAGCTCCTTACAGACGGGTCAGGTCTTAGTTTTCTGTTGGAAGGGATCTTATCTTGCCCTTAATTGTTATTTAACTTTTTATTCAGTATTACTTATTTCCCCAACGAGCATACAAACATTTGGTAACAAAGGAGTAAAAACCTGGGAGAAATATTCTCATTTGTATTCCCTCCAATATTTTGCATGGCACTATAAGGATCAACTGGATATTGAATGAACTAATAATGTGTTTTACTTTGGGGTTTATTTTCATATAGCTTAAACATAATAAAAATGATTTTCACAGTTAAACATTACTCCAAGCAGAAACTGCAGATGCTCAACAATGATTAAGTATTGATATTTCTTAGCTACTTTTATCTGATTTGGTAGGAATTGTTGAAACTTAATTCCCATGGCCATATTCAATTACATTCATGATATGATCAGATGCCTATC
>RJWJ010025681.1:0-23652 GCA_004363605.1 Indri indri | reverse complement strand
AGTTCTTCAATAAATGTGAATGGCTTGAACTCCTCACTGAAGAGACATAGCCTGGCTGAATGGATAAAAAGATACAAGCCAAGTATCTGCTGTCTCCAGGAAACAAATCTAACCACAAGGAATCATTCACACTCAAGGTGAAGGGATGGTAAACAATATTCCATGCAAGTGGAAACCAAAAGAAAGTTGATGTAGCTGTTCTCATATCAGATAACAGACTTCAAATCATCAAAAGTAAAGAAAGACAAAGATGGTCTTTATATAATACTGATGGAAGCAATTCAACAAGAAGACATAACAATCCTAAGTATTTATGCACCTAACACAGGTGCACCCAGATTAATAACACAACCCCTACTTTGTTTAAAAAAAATGATAAACAGCAGCATTGTAATAGCCAGGGTTTTCAACACTCCACTGACAGAATGAGACCGATCCTCCAAGCAGAAAATAAACAAAGAAAAGATGCACTTAAACAGAACTCTAGAACAAATAGGTCTAACAGACATTTACAGAACATTCTACCCCAAACCACTGAATATATGTTTTTCTCATCAGCTCATGGAACATTCTGTAAGATTGATCACATCCTAGGCCACAAAATATGTGTCAGCAAAATTTAAAAAGTAGAAATTATAACATGTATCTTCTCAGAACACAATGGAATAAAATTAGAAATCAATTCTAACAGAAACACTGAACTCTACACAAAGTCATGAAAATTAAACAACCTCCTGCTGAATAGGTATTGGGTCATTGGGGAAATGCAAATTAAAATCACAATGAGATATCATCTTACCCCAATTAAAATGGTTTTTATTAAAAAGTCCAAAAACAATGCACACTGGTGTGGATGCAGAGAGAAAGGAAAACTTATTCACTGTTAGTGGGACTGCAAATTGGTACAACCTCTATGGAAAACAGTATTGAGATTGCTCAAAGAACTAAAAGTGGACCTACAATTCAATCCAGCAATCCCACTACTGGGTGTCTACCCAAAGGAAAACAGTCATTTTAACAAAAAGACACCTGCACTAGAATATTTATTGCAGCATAATTCACAATTGCAAAGATGTGGCATCATCCCAACTGTCTATGAATTCATGAGTGGATTAACAAAATGTGGTGTATGTATATCTTGGATTACTATTCAGCCATAAAAACATATGAATTAATGCTTTTTGCAACAATTTGAATGGAACTGGAGACCATTACCCTGAGTGAAGTATCTAAAAAATGGAAAAACAAACACCATCTATATTTGCTATTAAATTGGAACTAACTCATAAGCACACATGTGCACAGAAGGAAGTAAAAATCACTTCTAGTCCAAGGTTTCAAAACTATTCAATCAAATATTCAAAGGCAAAGATAAATTTTCCAGATTCATGTTGAAATTTGACTACTAAATTTAGTTTTATGGAAGCCTACTTGACTCTTGTCTTCAGTCTTATTAGGAATCTTGGAAAGTTATTGTTGTAGCACAATGTCATCTCAGGCTATAGATTTTAGTGATGCTACTGTGTACTGGGTTATTAAATCTTGACTGAATTTCTTAAGATAGTGACCTTCTAATAACAAAAATAAGACAAATGTATTTAGGGAGATGGATAAATGAAAATCTAGTTCCTCATTCTCTGAGATGTTAATGTGGATACTGAGATCCAGGTGGTTGCTGCACCATAGTCAGCATCAGAAAAACATACCCCTCATTCTCATCACATTTAAACTATATTCATGCTTTAATCTATCACTAAAATAATAGTCTGATCTTCAGTTTACTAAACTTATAATCTATGTTATCACCTTGCACTAAAGAGTGCTCCTATTCTTCTAGTGATGGTTTCATAAAATGGGTTGTGATATGTTCTCCCCTCTCCTATTTTGTAAGAGAAATTCTGAGAAATTGGTGTTATTTCTTCTTTGTTTGTTGGAACTTGCCAGTGAGACCATCAAGAACTGGAAATTTTTTTCCAGAATAAATTTCACAATAAATTCAATTTATGTAATAACTATAAGACTATTTTAGTTAACTATTTCATCTTTATTGACTTTTGATAGTTTGAGGTTCTTAAGGAATTAGTACATTTATTAATGTTGTTGAACATATGTGTAGAGTCTGTAGTAATTTTAAAAAATCCTTTCAATGTCTGTAATTTTTGTAGTAATATATGCTTTTATTTATTGACATTGATCATTTCTGTCTTCTCTTTTTTCCTTATCAATCTCAACAGAGATTTATCAATTTTATTGATATTTACAAAAAAATAGCTTTTAATTTTATAAATTTTCCCATGGTTTTTCTGTTTACAATTTACTGATTTCTGCTCCTATGTTATTCCTTCTATCTGCTTATTTATAGTTTCTTAAGATAAAAGTTCAGGCTATTTATTTGAGATATTTCTTCTTTTGTAATATGAGCCTTTAATATCAATTTCTGTCAATATTTGATTAGCTGCATATCACATATTTATTTCTGGTATTTTCATTTTCTTTCAGTTAAAATATTTTTTTAATTTCCTTTGAACATTCCTCTTTGTGCTATGGATTACTTAAGCATGTGATGTTTAATTTCCAAAGTCTGGTGATTTTCTTGCTATCCTTCTGTTATTTATTTCTAGTTTAATTCCAGTATGCTTAGAGAACATACTTTGTATGAATTCAATTATCTAAATGAGTTAAGATTTGTTTTATTACTCAGAATATGGTCTACTTTGGTATTGTGGTTTGAATGTGTCCTTTCCCCACAAAGGCAAGTGTTAAGAGCTTGATCCCCAATGCAACAGTGTTGGAAGGAGAGTTCTGATGGGAGGTGTTTAGGTCATGAGGGATCCACCTTCATGAATGTATTAATGTCAATTATAAAAGGACTCAAGGCTGTGAATTCATTCTCTTACTCTCTCTCACATGCACATTCTTTTCCCTTCATGGGATGAGGTAGTAAGAAGGTCCATGGCAGTCAGACTCCTCAACCTTGGACTTCCCAGCCTACAGAAATGTAAGAAATAAATGTCTTTTTAAATTCATTCTGATAATATATGTGATTTAATTGGTGTGTTCAGACCATTTACATTTAATGTGATTATTCATGGGACTTCAACAGAACTCTAGAACAAATGAGCCTGATTGACATTTACAGAACATTCTACCCAAAAGCCACTGAATATATGTTTTTCTCATCAGCTCATGGGGCATTCTCTAAGATTGACCATATCCTAGGCCACAAACTGTATCTCAAAAAATTTTAAAAAATAGAAATTATACCATGCATCTTCTTAGACCACAGTGGAATAAAATTAGAAATCAAGTCCAACAGAAACTCCCATCTCTACACAAAGTCATAGAAACTAAACAACCTTCTGCTGAAAGATTATTGTGTTAAGGAGGAAATTAAGATGGAAATCAAAAGATTCTTTGAACTAAATGATAAAGGAGACACAAGTTATCAAAATCTGTGGGACGCAGCTAAAGCAGGCCTAAGAGGAAAATTTGTATCCATAAATGCCTACATCCAAAAGACAGAAAGATCACAAATCGACCATCTAATGCATTGTCTCAAAGAACCGGAAAAGGAACAGCAAACCAATCCCAAACCCAGCAGAAGAAAATAAATAACAAAGATTAAAGCAGAACTAAATGAAATAGATAACAACAACAACAAAAAAAAACTACATGGAAGATTAATAAAACAAAAAGTTGGTTCTTTGAAAAAATAAAATTGACACTCCTCTTGCTATGTTTGGTACAAATTTTAGCAGGCCATTGACCAATGTAAGTTCTGGCCACCAGTTCTAACCTGTGTTATGTAACTCTAACTTCAGTTCACTTTTCAAATCCTTTTCGGTGCTATTTGGGTCTTCCCTGTATCTGGGTCATTCAGTGGCAAGCCTGGGACTTGAGTGATAGTTTATCTCTTTTTTCAGTTCTCAACAAGATCAGATCCATGCATACACAAATCAAGGGTGACCCCAGAAGATTCATAAGCAACTTTATGGATCAATTTCCCAAACTTTTATCTTTTGATGGTCTTTTTTGTTCTTTCTGATTTCCTTGCTTTTACATCCTTCAGTCAAAGAGCTAAGTTTTATTTAATCCTCTCTGCTGAATATTTAATACCATTACAATCATGCCTGGCGCCAAAACAGGAGGACAGAACTATAAAAAAGCAACAGAGGTTCACCCCACCTTCTTAGGACCACACTTCTCTGACCAAAGAGTTTTCCCCTCCTCCAGAGTTGTAGGTAGCTTCAGGCCCATGCTGCAGCCATCATTACTGTCAAAAGTCCTCTTTCCCACTCCTCAAACCAAATATAAGAAGACTTCTCCTGAAGCTCTCTCTTTCTGCATTGATATCTACTTCCAGGTTTCAAGTTGCTCTGAGACAAGGTTGGCAGTTACCACACAGGTAAATATAAATGATAAACTCTCAGTCATTTCAGTGGCACTTTGTATTCTGACCTTCTTTGCCAATCCATCTACCACTATTTAATTTTTGGAGTCTTCTAATAGTTGCTTCATGCATCTGTCCAGATTTAATAACAGTATTCAGTGAAACAATCAGGATAAGAAGTGCTTATTCTATCTTGACTAAAATTAAAATTTTCATGATTTTATTTTATTTCAAAAATAGTTAAATTTTAATATTCATCTTATGAAATATCTTAAGCATTTAGTGCAAATTAAACAAAATTTAGCTGGGATATAGAAATGAAAACATTAAAATTATTACTTAAGTTATTAAATCTATTTAATAGTAGACTTCCCAATTTAAATGATACAACTATGACCCTGTAGATATAATCATTTCAGTGTATTCCATCTGATGGACCTCATTTTCAAATGTTGTAGCTATGTTACTTAAAGTTTAATTCCAGTGTTCATTGCTGAGTGAGGCAATATCAACAAAAGATTAGGCAAATGATGCAGCATTCCCACCTTCTGCCACACTGCTTCAGATTTCATACCTTGTACTTATCACCTTGACTGAAAAGGGAATGAAGAGATGGTGAAGTTGTTTTCCACTTAATTTTTCGGTACAGAGTTGTTCCTTCTTTTCTCCCAAGAAATCGCCAAGTTTCTATATTTCTTTTAGATTGTTGAGGGCTGCCAGACTCAGTGCTACAGCATTTCATATGAAAACCAGAGGATGCTCCCTGGAGGTCTCTAACAGAAATCGGTGTGCTCGAAATGCTGCCAGTGCCAAAGCAGGAAAGATACATACCTCCACGAAGCACAAAGAGCTGCCAGGAACAAATGAGTGAGAGAGGAAAATGCAAACCACAAACATATTTACTTTCTATTTAAAGGGGCCGTTTAAGTAAGACATATCAAAAGGTCACAAAATACACAGAAAGTTTTCAGGGTCCATGTCTTTGAGGGACTCTATTTTTTATTTTGTCAAAGTCTTGTTCTCTTCTCTAAGATAGCTTGATATTTCAAGAAATATCATAATAGTGCATTATTATTTAAAATAACAATTTCTTTGAAGATGGCAAATAGCAGGCTATATGAAGTTCCAAAGAAACTACTGTGAGTCTGTCCACATGAAAGACATGTTGCTGGCATATATAAATATTGTGATGATTTTGGATTTATTCTTCATAAGCTATCAATAATGTTAGGTGTATAAGAGTGACCTGTCATTTCTCTTTATTGACACCAATTGATATAGGAACAGTGGAATTTTTTGTACAAGTGAGAAGGAGACACAACAAATAAAAGAATTCTGTGACATTATACTTTATCATTCTTTTTTAGACAAAATCTGCATGATTATTTTGGAAATACATGTATATTTCCTTGATGAATACCTAGAGCTTTGCACGATTCAAAGTTTCTGGATGATAACTTTTTTATTCTCTCTCTCTCTGAATGAATGTGCATATTTGTATATATATTCATTTATGAATACATGTAAATTTATAAATACGTATGTGTGTATATATAAATGTGTATGTATATACACACACATATACACACATGTATAAGTTATAAAATTGGGCACATCCTTTATAAGTGTTTTCCTAAATACATCTTGATTGCAGAGTAGTTTTAGTCTTCTGCCCAGATAATTTTAATTTGGGACATATTTTTCAATACAAATGAGAGCCATATTTAAACCCTAAATAAAATAATCTTCCCAATGTATAATGAACTAATATTAATTTGCATTTTTAGTATACGAAAACGTTAATATCAGAAAAAGAAGCACCTCAGTGTTACTCTTAAATATGTGTACATGCCCTTATAAGCAAATATCTAAAAATATTTGAAAGAAATAGAGAGGAACTTCTTCAAAAGTGCCCCCCAAGTATTCAAACACATTTGTGAAGTGCCATCTTTAATAACTCATTGATTTAATTTGAAGCATTTATTCCAGGGGCTTGCTATTAACATGAAATCACCACTGGAAGGCCAATGTCTGAGCTATTTATCATCTCAGCCTTCTTTGACTTGTCAGAATGCTTTTCTCTAAAAAGCGAAGAACAGGATTTTGAGGGAATGGAAATGTGGGATCAGGTTTGCTGGGGAGGAAAGAATTACAGCTGAGGTGCTGTCAGGAGCGTTATAATTTGCCAAAACGTGACTTCGATTCTGGATTCAATGGGAGAGAAGATGCCAACAACAAATACCTATTACTTCAAAGATTTACTTAAAACTAGCCCCACCATGAGAGCCTTGAAATGACAAGAAAAGCTAACATGGTACTTGCAAAACACGTACAAAATAGCATCAAGATATGTGTGTCATTTATTAAAATACATAATGCATTTGACAGTGAAATGATTGCCTCCTCTCCCAAATGCTTCCATTACAGTTGGCTTCAAGCCCCAAAACAGACCTCAAGAAAAATCAGTCATCATGCTGTTGAATGAATCTTGGAAACGCACACATAAGAAAAGGTATAAGACTATATTATAGATTGTTTTGCAGAGTGAGCACAATATTACACGTTTATAGCCAGCTTAGAAAGGATTAATATCATTAATTAGTCTGCTGCCCAAGAACCCTAATCACCTAGGAAGGTCTACATTGGAAGCACACTTTTGAAGCCTGTCACTAAATAGCACTATCTTGGCAGCATCCTGTCAAAGGATCATTTATCAGCTAGGAATTAGGAAGCTGCCAATGGATTCACCATGTCTTTTAATTAAATCATAGAAAGGTGTATATATGAGGCATCGAGATTGCGGTATATTTTGATGGAAAATTGTTCCACATTATCATTTTCAAATGTGTGGCACCAGGACCCCCCAAAAGATATTTTAAAAACATTCCAAATATTTGTCTCCAATAAGTAAACTGTATTATGGAAACAAGGAGATAATTATCATTTCATTGAAATTCAACTACCACTACATTTTTGCCAGCAAGATTTACCTGCATAGCCAGTTCTGCTAAAGTAGCCAACTTAATTTGGGTATCTCTTAGTGGGGCTCAGTCTAACATGAACTTTATGTTTACCTTGTAAAGATCCCTTTGGAGACCATCATATGTGGATTAACTGATAGATAAGCCATGTGTTATAGACTGGAAAGCTGATGGAGTGAATCATCAAATAACATAGTCAAGTTTTTCTTTGTAACCCCAATGGACACCTTCATCTGGAGCACCACCTTTGCAGCAACTCTAAATTGCTGATAGTCCTCCAACTAAAATATTAAGATAGTCAGTGTTGCAGTCTGTAACCAGTACCTAAGGGATTTATGGGTTATACAAGAAGACATCTTAGATTCATTCTAGCTTTGCAAGCACCTCTGTAAGAAGTACTTTGAGTAGCCCAATGTCTAGTGAGATGTTTTTAAAGCAAAGGACATAGCCTAGCTTCCTGCTAGGCATATACTCACCTCTCCATCATGTGGGAAGCTGGAGAGTCACTTCTTTTAATATTTCAAAGTGAGCCCTACTTACTTATTTAAATTATAGAAGATTCCTGAGTTGCCATCCATCCTGATTGCCAGACTAGAAACGCTAGAGATTTCCCAGATTCTGCTTACCATCGTCTGTTCAGACTCTCTCTCTCACACTAGTGCATAAATGGACTAGCCTCAGGTGATGCAGAGAATTCAGCATGCGTGCAGTACCTCCTTCGTATGCAGATGACAACACCTATCACATCCCGATGGCACTTTGCGCTGATGCTTTATTCTCCCACAAATGGCAAGATTACTTGGCATCAAGAACCTTGCATAGTAAATGAATTATGAGGATCAATATTAAATTTTTATCAAATATAAATACCTCTATATATGAACCTAGTTTAGAGGCCACACATTTCCTGTCAGCTTTGAGTTATAATTCTGATGCTGTTGTGTCATCACCTGGCTCCTCTCAGGGATTTAGCAAGAAATGTTTATCTCAAAACCTCATAAATGCAATCAATGTTTAATCTATAACACAGGTTATCTGCAAAATCACTGCATGAAACAATAAATGAAAGTAGAGGAAAAGAGTGTAGAGGTATAAATTCTAGTGAGAAGCTAAATTGAATCTGGTACTGATACATGTTTATGCACATACAGAATATGGTTATTTTTTAAATCAATGAACAAGGCATTTCTGCTTGTTGCACCATTTGTATTAATACTGTATTGCTTTTCTCAAGTGCATTTTGTGATAACAGCATGAAATGCATTTCATTAAGTTAAAATGTGCTGGCATTAATGTAATGGCTGATGGCATCTCTAAATTGAGAGGCCTGCAGGGTTAGTTTTATGGGGGTATTTTCCTTAGCAACCAAAAGAGGGCTATAGAATATCTGTGGGATATTGCTTCTCCTCAGGAAAGAATTCATCCCTTTGGCCCAGTAGATTTTTTAATAGGCTGTAGAAGTATTTAACAAAACATAGCACCCTTGTCACTTCTTCCCAGGAAGCAACACTATATCGTCTTTAGTTGTGCAAAAGCATCTGCCAGAATTTTTGTATTAATTAGGTTAACAGTGGAACAGAGGATGTGTCTGGGTAAATTTTTATGGTAAATAAAAAGCTGAATGTTTATAATTTAAAAGGAATAAAAAATTGCAGTTCTACCTGTAGCTTATTAGAATGGAGGAAATATTCTAGCACTTGTATCCACAAGATCTATAAGATTTTAACAAGTTATCAGAATCAATATTCTTTGGTGAGTAGCAGCTTCAAAATTGCCCCAGCTCCTCCAGTGCTGGGACCATATTTGTGTAGTTCTCTGTGACACATTGTAAGACTGCACTGTATACAATTAGGCACTCAGAAAAAATTTGTGAAGATGATGTGAAATGGCCCAAAGCAGCCATATATTTCTGTGACGTGCCTATTATGTTTACCTGAGAACCTTCTAAAGAATGGAGATTTTTACTTGGCGTAAAAGTGCACAATACTAGCTCAGATTTACAATCTGTTTTAATGAGTACTGAGTTCCATGGGTGTTTCAGCTGTTTTGCTCTCTGCTTCCAAATAAAGATCAAAAAGGAAGAAACCACAACAGAGTAGACACTATTTTTATTTTTAATATAAAATGTGAAAAACTGTACCATTGAGTTATTTAAAATTATCTTAAGCAACAATTATTTAGGAACAATTATTATCTGAAAGACTGAACTAGGCTTGGCCAGGGGCACAGGTCTATGGGTATTCTCCCTGCCTTCTAAGACCCTACAAATTTATTTTTTAAAAAGCAGTATATGATAAAAAGAATGAGTATTATGTGTAATTATGGAAGATCAGATGAGGGTGTAAGTAGAGCTGGCTTTGTGTGCTCAGGGAAGTTTATTTATATAAAAGCTAGAGATCATTTGGCATTTGGTATTTTCTTAAAGGATGCCAAATAGCATAATAGAGTAAGATAGAGGAGAAGGAAATTCTGGTGGGTGCCCTCACATATCAGAATATAGAGGTGGGAAGTAATTATAATACTTTCCTTTTTTTAGAAGGATTTTAATACCCAAAGTATGTTTACATTTATTGACAAATTTGACTCTCACTTATGAGAGCCTGTACATACAAATAGGTATGTATATACTGTAGCAATACACTACAAGTATAAAGTTTCAAAGCAGTAAGAAATACTAGAAAGTTTATATTCAGAAGGCAGAATATTGCACTTTAATCTGTGTTCCATTGTTTACTGGTTGTCTTTTAGTGGGTACATCATTTCTTGTCCCTTAGCTTCAGTTTGATCATTTATAGAAAGTGAATACTAATAACCAGATAAATTCATAAAGTTGTGGGAGGATCAAGGTAAATGCAAGGCTAAGCTAAGAAAATACTAATAGAAAAGCATGGACCAAGAAAACATTTGGCTTCTTTGTGATCTTTGGCATTGATTGGTTCATAAATCAATTCATTCATTCAATTAGTCATGTTGTCATTCACTTCTGAAACACTTCCTACTTGCTTTCTGTTTGCCATACATTGTTCTAAGAATTAAAAATTCAAAGGTAAACCAGACAAATTTTCTCCCAAGGACTTTCATTCTAAAGAGAACATACTCCTTGGGACTCAGTTTTGTACTTGAACTCTGGACCCTTCTTTTTCCTTACATTTTGGCTATATAGACTTACCCTCAGATTTAGCCTATTAACCAATTGAATCCATCCAGTACATCCATAAGCCAAATCAGGCAAGCATAATACCTGTTCATGATCTATGATAAGACATGATTTTTTCATTGAGACACAAAGTTTACAGACTTTAAATCTCATCAGATCCCACCGTCATGCCCAGAGATCAGGGAATTCCTAAGCTAATAAGGAAAAGCTTCTGTGTCTAATACAGGTAAAAATTAATGGCAATATATATCTTGGCAATTTAAAACAAATGTTTAAGCTTAAACATACTTTTATTAAAGCTCCTTAACAGAAAAGGGAAAATAGTTACTTTTTGAGAAACAGAAGTTAGGATAGCTCATGACTTCTCAGAAATAATAAAATTTAAGTAACTCAAATTGGAAAATATAGCCAAAAATGTACACAGCCAGCCAGAGGTTAATAGGGATTAAGATAATAATGTGAGGTCTTTGCTAGCTCTTCAGTACTTAGAAAATATATAGTCTTGGACTAATAGGATTTCAGTCCTAGAAGGTTACATAACTTACTTTCATTAATACTCACAAATAACCAAGAAAAATAAAGCTAATCAAATATTCAACCTCCCCTCTAATACTTTATGGAATTCTGTTCCTAATCCATATAATAATTCTAGCCTACTTCCCTCTTGCTTTCTCTCCACTTTACCAAAATCAGATATGAACTGGCTGACATCCCATTATACACATTAAGATAATTTCCTTTCCTTGAGATGTATCAGAGGTAGCTTGCAAAGTAATAAATTAAATTACCACGTATAATGCTTATTTTCTATCTTCAGTTTGTATATTTGTCAAGCCCAACTTCCTCAAATATGTTTCTCAGAAATTGAATTTTTATGTTAGAAATAAAATAAGTCCATAATTATCTATCATTTAGTTTTATGTACCTTTGTGGGAATCTGATACAGAGTAGCAGCCAGGATGTTTAGATATGATAACAAAATACATCATTTGGACTTCTAATTTTTAATAAAACTGTGTCTGCAAGTTGATGAACTCTGATAACCTAAAGTTGAGTGTGGCATTTTCCATCAAATTATGTTCAGGTTTTCAAAAAGTGGCTAAGAGTAGGTAGTTCACTTCCTCCTATGTACTTTACTAGTCAACAGATAGAGTGATTTCATTATAGCGTCTTAATCCAACTATTCAGACCTTCTGAAGATTTGGTTTCCAGGGGCTTAGGGAAGAGAGAAAGAGAAGAAAACAATTACTGATTAGAAGTATTTATTACATTGCCTGAGGAACTTACCAGAGTGATTCTCCCTGATATTATGTTTAGAAAAGACATTAAAAGTTCAATTTCAGTTCATGTTGTGATAGAATATATCTTTACACACAACAGCAACTGGTCCTAAAAGAAGTGAGTTCTATTTCTCAAAACATTACTCACAAATTTCAAAATCTATGTTGGCATTCTTTACCATTTCCTAATTAGCTCTGCTGGTTTGGTTAGACTATAGAAACAGAAGGCTAGCAGAACTGTTTAGAAAAGGGAAATTTTCACCCAAAGAAATAAATGTGTGAGTGTGTGTGTGTGTGTTTGTGAGAGACAGAGAGAGCGTGAAAGAGAATGTGTGTGTGTGTGTGTGTGTGTGTGTGTGTATGTATGTAAGACCTCTAGAATAACACACAAAACTCTATAATTTGGCTATTGTGTATGTATCCATCCCCTTCTGCCATGCCTTATGGAATGTTCGGTCTGACTTAAATGAAGACAGGAGTCAAGCCATCTTTGAAATTTTATCTTACTTATCTGCCTCTACCACAAAATATGTTTTGTCTGAGGATAAGATTACATATTAAACTCTAACAATGTGCTAAAATATAATTCATTCAACATTTAAAGAAAAACTACTATAAAAATCACTATTGAAAAAATGAATGCATAGACTAAAACAATCAATAGCCAATTAATTTGTGCTGATTTTTACTGTAGTGAATGAACTAGTATTCAAATAACCTAATTGTTTACTTGGTGTTGAAAACTAAAGTCTATGGCATTTTACATTGATTTTACCATGTGAAGTTTTTGCTATGCCACTTCTCTGTATGCATTCATGGCAGTTAGAAACCTTAAGATTGGGTCAAATGTTGATTGAAGATTTAGGACTAGACACAAAGGGTTAGATAAAAGCACATAGCTAGGCTAATTAAAATAACAAAAAGTAAATTATTTTAATTTTATAGGAAAACTTGAAATAATGAGAAATCTCAGCTTCCAGAAGTAAAGAATAATTCAAAGCCAGCTAACTATTTTTCACAGATAATGTACTACCAATCATGGAGAATAAAGTTCCTCACTACTAGGTATATTAGTGCGTGTAAAAGGAGAGAGAGAGAGGGAGAGAAAACTCACTCCCTGCGCATGATTTGTGTCCCTGCAGAAATGAAACAGGTTAATTAATGTCACAGAACAAATAAGATGTAGTTTATGCAGTGGACTAGAAATTAAGAGAATCCATATTCATAAATTATTAATAAGTTTAATGGAAATAAATAGACTGGTTTCACAATCTTTTAAAAAATCCTACGTGCAATGATTGCTGAATCCATTATTCTATTATTCTTTCTATTCTATTCTTTCTATATGAGTAAAGTTCACTAACACCCGAATACACATAGAAGTCTGAAGATCTAATGATAGTGAGTAAAATTCTAACCTTGTTGATAAAGCAATTATCTTCATTAAAGAGGCATGAAATTTGGCTTATCTGACACAGTCCCTCGTGTGTTAGGGAGAAGGGTTATATAAACCTCCTTCATTGATGTAAATGTTGCTTTTCAATGAAAAGTAGGATCATTGCAGACATCATTATAGTAAAGAATTATTCATTTCTCCAGCAATTTGAAAGAAATTTATAGATTATTGTAGAGATTTCTGCTGTCACAGCAATGGCTTATGAGGAGAGTTATCAGGTATGCTCATCTAGTCCAGGCTTTGTTTTTCTGGAATTCAATTATGTTCTTGTTAAACTGGAGGATTAGTAGGGCCAAGTCGATAAAAGAAATACCCACAGGAAGGCCCATGGAAACTTCTAAGAAAAGAGAAATTTGAAGTAAACAAAGTATTCATACAACTACTTCATGAGAAACTGCAGCCAGCATAGATGTTAGCACCATGTTGAATTGATTAATGTAAAAACATGGATAAGTGAAATAAAATTTGGTTGCATGGATGCATGATACAGTGAATCCATATGTCTCTGAATCAAGCAAAAGTTTTGGGAAAGAAAATGGCCCTCTTCTAAAAGCGTAGCAAATGATCTGCAGATGACAATTGTTATCTAAGCATGGGCTGATTTTATCACAGCTGTGAAATAACTGATTGTTATGCAAATGATTTAATTAGGAAGCTGTAAGAATCTACTTGAAGGTCTCAAACTTAACATAAACAAAGCGGACTTGCTTCTTGCCACTCTAAATTCTTGATACTCCTGCACTACCCAACTCAGTAAAGTGTACCATCATGTAACTGCTCAAATCAAATATTGGGAGTAATTCTTGAATTGTCTCTATCTTATCCAAAGTATCAAATACGTAAGCAAATATTATCATTTTTACCTCCAATATATATCAATATTCTATTCAATTTTTTCTGTTTCTATTGCTAAAACCCATTGTCAAGCCAACATCATTTTTTTCACAGAGAATACTGTAATAGTTTCCTAAATAATCTTCAGCTTCTATCCCCCCATGTGTTCTCTGCTGAACAACCAGAGTAGTCTTTTAAAAATGTAAATCTGTTTATATTACCAGCTTGCATAAAACCCTCATGATAAATATAACCAAATTCCATAACAAGAGAAAACAAAACCAAGGTCTTTCACATCTGCTCTCCTTCTGAGCACTGTCCCTCTCATTCTGCCATCTGTATCTAACTTCTTTCTGGTCTTCAAAACATATTAAGCATGTTGCTACCATGTGACCTTTATAATTGCCTTTTCTGTATAGAAAACCCTTTCATCAGAGTTTCATCATTGTCATTCAGGTCTCACCTCAAAATAGGCATTCAGCTTACTGGTCAATGAGTTGGATTTTTATAGTAGTCTGAAGATTTATACATTTCTTCAGCTTTAGGAAATATTGCTTTTTTAAATTGCTTATTCAGACTCTATTGTGAAAAATTACATAGATATAAAAGAGTGGTCTAATCATAATTTGTTGAATTCTCATAAACCTAGCCACGTAACCAGCATCCAAATCAAAGAAACTGAACAGTACCCACACCCCATAAGTCCCACTCAGACCTCCAATTTCAGTCACAATTCACTAAATAGAAATCTACCATTATCTTGAATTGCGACATTCTATATTAGTTGTGCTGAGTTTTGAATTTTATATAAATGGCCTCTTACAGAGTGTATTCTTTTATGATTGGCTTCCTCCCACCAACATTGTTTATGAGATCGAACCATTTTATCATCACAAGGAATTGTAGCTATTTCACTCTCATTGCTATACAGCATTCACCTGTATAAATACACCAAAATGTATTTTCCATTCTACTTTTAATTGGCATTTATATGGTTTAAAATTGTAGGTTATTGTTCATAGCACTGCCATGAACATTTCAGAGCATATCTTTTTGTTAGCATATGAATGGGCTTCATTTCTGCTGCATACACATAGGAGAGAAATTACTGGGTCATAGGCTATGTAAATGACCAGCTTTAGGAGACATGGCAAATAGTTGTTTAAAGTGGTGGTACCAATTTACGCACCTTATTAACTGTGCATGAAAATTCAGTTTGCTTAGCATCTTTGCCAATAGTCAGTTCTGTCATGTCATTATTATTGTTGTTAGCCATTATGGAGGGTGTCATGGTACTGTACTGTGGATTCAAATTGCATTTTCTTGATGGGTAATGCTTTTAAGTACCTTTCCATACATTTAATGGCCATTTGGATATCTTCTATCCTTAACTGCCTATTCAGGTCTTTTGCCAATTTTGGAGGGAATTTCTTTAGAAGATTTTTCAATTATTATTTTTAAATAATTTATTTTACTTAAACATATAGTCACCCAGTTAATAATTTTGTTATATATAAAACACATGACAAGGAAAAAAGACAGAAGTCTTCTCAATTCTAACTTCCTTCTTTATTTTCTCCCAGAGGCAATCAATTTCAACAATTATGGAAGTTGTCATTGGCGTTTAAATTTTTATATTTAAACTTAAATTTATATTTAAATTTATATTTCTAAATACATGCTAGTACATTAATGACATTTTTCTCATTTTCTACAGCTGCATAGTGTTATTCTCTTAACAAATAATTATTTTCTGTAATGTCAAGATAAATTCGCAGGAAAAGAATTAAGAGAATGTGTTCAATTCTCCATTCCCAATGGACCTCTTTATATTTCTGAGTATATTTTCATTGCATAAATTTAAGTTTATATTCAAATACAATATAGATGTAACCTCCATTCTTTCAATCACTGGAAGTCAGGCCTAGGTATATATAGTAGATATGTATCACTCATTTACATATTCATTCATTTCATGCTAATTTATTTTCATAAAAATTACTTATTGATGAGAGGTTTGAGGCAAATTATATTAATTACACAAAAAATAATACTGCTTCTGTTAATATAACGTTGTGTTTATTTGCATAGAGATAGACTGATCCCTATGTTTATCAAATATTTCCTTATTAAAATAAACTAAGTAAAGCTTATTACACTTATGTTTTATTTATGTTATCCTATCCTGTAATTGAATAAGTATATGATGCTTATTATTTATAATAATGTCATGTTTATTAATCATTTTTAAAAGTTCAGAATATTTAGAGGGTACAAATGTTTTTGTTACATAGATACATCATATAATACTGAAGTCAGGGCCATTAGTATGCCTGTCACAAGAATAGTGTTCACTGTATCCTACAATAAGTTTTTACACCTCACTTTTGAGCATTTTCTATAGGGCAGACCTAGTAGTGACAAATTCCCTTAATGTTTGGTTGCCTGGGACTTCCTTTATTTCTCCTCCATTTATGAAACTTAGTTTTGCGGGTTATAGAATTCTTGGCTGACTGTTGTTCTGTTTAAGACTAAAAATGGGGCCCAATTCCTTCTGGCTTGTAAGGTTTCCACTGATCAGTCTGCTGTTAGCTTGATAGGGTTTCCTTTGTAGGTCAGCTGTTGCTTTCATCTTGCAGCTTGTAGCATTTATTTTCTTTTTCACTTTGACTTTAGCCAGGTTTTTGACTATATGTCTTGGAGATATCCTATTTGCTATGAATTGTCCCAGTGTTCAGTAACTATCTTGTGTCTGGATATCTGAATCTCTAGCGATACCGAGGAAGTTTTCCTCAATAATTTACTCAAATAGGTTTTCCATGCTTTTTGCTTTTTCTTCTTCTCCCTCAGGGATACCTACAATTCATATATTGGCTCACTTTACATGGTCCCATATTTCTCTGAGTGATTGTCTATTCCTCTTTATTCTTTTTTATGCATATTTGGCTGACTGTGTTAGATCAAAATCCTTATGTTCAAGCTCTCAAATTCTTTCTTTGCTTCGGTAGTCTGTTCTTGGAGCTTCCTTTTGCATTCTGAAATTTCCTAAATGACTATTTCATTTCTGTAAATTCTCTTTTAACTTTTCTTATGTTGTGTATATCTTTAGCAAGTTTTCATTTTTTTCATTTATGTTCTGAATTTATTTGATTTCTTTGTGTTGGTTTTCAACTTTCTTCTCAATACCATTCATCGTATTTGCCATCTATATTCTGAATTGCATTTCTAACATTTTAGCAATTTCCTTTTGGTTGTGATCTGTTGCTTTAGATGTATTGTGATCCTTTGGGCTTGTTGAACTAACTTGCTTTTTTTAAATGTTACCAGAATTCTTTTGCTGGTTTCTTCTCATTTGAAACCTCTTCTCTCAGCTCAGGGCAGATAGATTTGAAATGTACCTGTTCTCCTATGTTGGAAATTCTTCTACTTAGTGAGAAGGAGAGGTCCCTAGATGGTGCATTTGTCACCTATGCTGGAAGATGGACCCATCAGGATGGAGCAGATGCATTGAGAGCTTATAATGCAGCTATTTTACATTGCCCCCTTCCCCCATGGTTGTCATAGTCCAAGCTGGTGCTGGGGTATCTTCGTGTGGAGTTACAGGTCCATCTGCAGTCTGCCATTGGAATCTCAGGTGGGGTGCTGGGCAAGTCCCTCTTCACAGAGGTGGGCATTGTGGGAGATTGTTCTGCCTAGTTCTCCCCATATCTGTTGCTGTGGCAGCTGGACGAGGCTATCTAGGTGGTGGCCATGGATGCTAGGGCTGAGGATGTTCTCCACTCAGGTCCAGGTACAATGTTGGCATGAAGTGGAGATCAGCTTGTGGAAGATTGCTGGGACATGGGCCTGGAACCTGCTGGTGTGTGGGACCACAGAAGCAAGGCCAACAGGTGGCTGGGGCTTTCTCCCCACACAGGTCCTGCTGAGGCTATTGCCATGAAGCTTATCAGGTGACATTGGCTCCTGCTCTGTTCAAATCCTTTGGTGGGAGGTTGGTGCTTGGTTCCAAGTCAGGGAGTTCATGAGAGAATCTGCTTTCCCTGCTTCTTTCCTGGCCCAGCAGGGGTGATGCGGTGATGGTTGCAGAGAAGCCAATCCCTGTGTAGACTGGGTGCTCTAGACATGAGAGCTCAGAATGGCATCATTTGCAGCCACCCAGAAGTGGAAGCCAGCAAGTCCCTGTAGTGCCTACTCTTTGAGCAGTGTTGTTGCCTGGTCTCCAAGCAGCTCCATGATCATCACAGGGCCCACAATGGTTGGGGGTGGGCGGGGCCCTTGCAGCTCAGGTCACAGTGTCCACAGGGAGAGCATGAAGCCCTGGGGTTTTCTCCTCTGACCGTTTCCCTCATGTGTATGCCTCCCCACAGCACCTTCTGACCTTGCTGAGTGGATCATCCTGACTCCCTTTACTTTACTTTGTCTGCTGTCACTTCTTTGATGATTCACATTGCTTTCTTTAAGAAGGTGCATCCATAGGTAAGCATCTACCTGCAACTTTTGATCCTCACCTTAAGAGCAGCATGTGTGGGCTGCTTCTATTCTGCCATCTTGGCCCACCCTCCATATTTATTAATCTTAACATCAATTATCTTCAAGTACCCGGTAAGTCTTCGAATAGTATAAACTATTTGATTATAGTTTTAAAAACTCATGTATATCAGCCAAAGTAGACAGTACATTATAAATTATCAAAACTATTAATTGAATACATATTATGCAACCAAGATGTCTTCTTTCAACGATTAAGAAGGTATTGATATAATGTCATGGAAACACAACTCAATGCGAATCAAATATAAAACAGCTATTTAGAAATGTAAGACTCTATTCTTAATTTATATAATATTTAAGGTCTTATATAACCTGTTTGCATTTTCTTCTAGCTATTATTCTTCTCTCTTAAATGAGATGTTTAGGATTGTTTGTTCCTTTTCCTTAGTAATATTATAGATTTAGACATACATCTAAGAAAACATCAAAAAAGAAAAATTGATAAAAATAGAGTATTTTTGAGTTTGGAATCTTGTTTCCTAGATTCTTCGGTTAGTTCAATTTTCACATCCCTATGGATAAAAGCTGTTTTTGTTATGTTCAGAATCTTGAGATACTTCAGAGAACAACTCTCAAACTGCTGCCTCAAACTGACAGCCTTCAGGAAACCATGCAGGTTAGATAGGTGGCCAAATAATGAGTGTGTAAAGCTGCAGGGAAATGATAACTGCTTCTCTCCTTCCATTCTTTGCCTTCCACTCTTAGTTTTTTGTCTGCATGTCCCCCAACCAGCTCCACTTTACCACTGTGTCATAAAAATGCTCGGTACCAAGAAGCAGACTGTCAGCAATGGTGGGTGCAAAACCACGAGAGAAGATACCCATTTCTAGCAAAATCTGTAAATCCTTTCAAAATAGGTACTGGCCCTCCTCACAGCCATTTAACCCGGGGATATGGAGCAGAGATTAATTCAAAATGCCTACATATATTGGGACAGCTTTCCTGAGTAGATGTGCCTTTGTCTGATTGTGAAATTTTACCTGAAAAATCAAGTTAATGAGTCACATGTATATGGGCAAAGACATGTAATATCAGCTGACCTATGAAAACCATAAATTATTTTACCAGCATGTGGATTATTGCTACTAAACCAATCTTTTATTCATATAGAGAAGAGTTAGTAATAAGTCAAAGTAAATATTCCCTTTTAAGGGACAATTCTTAGAATGTTTTATTAGGCAGGAAAACTTCCAATCTCTCAATAGCAATTTTCTCCCTAGGACTGTGATTTTGTACGTGAATCGGGGAAATAGATTCTTGCTATTTCTGAAAATACAAACTGCAATAAAATACAAATAAATTTAAAAATCAGTGTAATATTCACATGTTGTATGCCCTCTGAAAATTTATTCATTTATTGTCTCCAAATAATTATCACCTTTTCTTAATTTTTTGATCTCACATCATTTATGATTTTCCTTTGAAGCTAGGAAAGCTGCAAGTAGAAGGATGTAAAACTGTATTGTATAATAAACATTAATATTTTTATTTGACTCATTTGGATTTAAAAAGTCAAAAAAGGGAGTAGACTTTAAAAAATGTTCAGGATTTTAAATACAAATTATAAATTCCTAAAAGAATCAATATCATTTTCAGTATTTTAGTGATGTCAATTTTCAGAAAAGGTTCAGTTGCAAACCTGGGAAACATATTTTATTTTGCCTTTGAGCTGCTAAAAATGTATTATAAGCTATTAAAATTATTATTTTTTATTTTCCCTTCCAATATCAATTTCCTTTTGATGGATTGAGTCAATTCAGGAAGTAAATTGTTTGACCTGGGTAATCTACACTTTGTCTCTAAAGCAGAAACCATTGCTCTGAATCTTCAGGCTTCTCTTTTCTTTTTATATTTTTGCCAGGTAAAATAGAGAAAGAGAAGGAAACAAGAAAAATAAAATAGGGTTCACATGGGTAGGTGTCTATGGAAAAATTACATCTTAACGATGTAATTTTTTTATGTGTTCATGTGTATGGGTGTGAACACAGTGTATTGCATTTATATTCTGTTCTGATTTTTCAGAATTTAAAAGTTAACAAGCTATGTCAGTCTTCCAATGAAGATTATTTAATGATGTTGGATTTTGGAGGGACCCTATAAATAGGTACCAGGCTCCATTTCAGATCTTCTAAATCCTTCTCTGCTGCCTACCTCATCACCTCAAGGATTGAATGGAACATTAGAGACCTTCCTGAGCATTTTTAGTGGTCAATTTTAAAGGTATAAGATGCTAGGGAGAAAGAAATTTGATATAATTTCCTACTGAAATCTTCCTTGTATTTGTGGATGCATGAGCTAAAATTCTTCAAACTGATGGAATAGCGTTGCTGGTAGTTTTGTCTTTAAAATTCCTATATTTAAATAAACCGCAAAGGAAAAAGGAACTTCTGGTATAGAAATCTATTCACTTCCACATCTTTTGGATGTAAAACAGGGCAGGTAGCATTTCTGACCAGACTAAGATGAATGATTTCTATCTGTCAAGTCAATAGCAGCAACGGGGCAAACATCATTATTTGATTTTTAGGATTGGCTACTGTATTGAATATCCGATCAAAAACAATCAACACTTACTAGTGGTGAAGTTAATTTATCACAGTTAGAATGGAAATATAGAGCCCCAAATTTCTTGATGTTGGTGATATAGTCTATAGTTTCACAGGGGACATTTGCATTGCAAAGAAATTTCAAAGTGATCCATGATGGTGGGTTTTAACCTTTTGCAAGGGAAGAAATTCTTTCTCTCATCAAGAAATATTCCTAAAATTAAACAAGAAGCAATTTTTGGGACCATGGTAGAGGTTGGCACCTTATCCAATTGCCCTATCCAATCATGCTTCTTCCTAGGTGGTGACTACCGAAGCCCTCCTAGGTAAGTCAATGGCTTTCTAAAGCATAGTTTAAAAATTTTAATATCACGTGTTAAATAAAGATGTCTGAAATTGCAACCCCAGAAATTATACTGTTAACAAGCTCTCCCATTGATTCTCTTGCTCAGTTGAGTTTGAGAAGCACACTGTACTTCACTCCCCTCCCAACATACAAACCCTTCCTATGGTATTTCCAACAGAACATGTCCCCTCCTCAATTTGAACTCTCAATAGACAACTTTGCAGGTGAGATTATTTCCTTATTAGAGACTAGAACTATTTGGAGGGTCATTCTTCTCATAGAGTCTATGCTTATTTTACTGGTAACTTTTGCCCATTATCTTTAGTTTTTGTCCTCCATGGAAGCCCAGACAAGTTTCCTCATTTTTTGACTTGCATTACAAGATTGAAATGATTAAACAATAACATTTATAAAACATACAATGCTACAAATGCCCTTTTGGTGCATGGAGGAATATTGGTCAACATAACTAGTAAATTGTCTCTCTTCTAAATGTATTGGCTTTCCAAACCATCAGGGAAGAGAAAATGTGGGATATGTAGCTATTGTAGGACTCATAATTCATCAATCACGTGTACTTACATCAAACTTCTGTCTTAAAATATGTGAATTTCTTAAACTAGATTTTAAAAAATGCCGTAGCTTGAGAATGTGTTGAAGGAAGTATCAAAACAATGGTTTGAGATGAAATTCTACGTTATATATTGCTAGGTAGTTAATTTATTAACTATAAATGTGATGCATTTGGAAGGCAAAATATTATTAATGCATCCATTAATACCATTTAAAATACTATTATCGTTATTTTTATTTGACAAGGATCAAATTATTTTGGTTGAAGAAGGGACACAGATTAAATAAATACACATTTTAAGAGATTCATTTAATGAATTCTAGCTATTGAAGGCTTTCCTGGGATTTTCAGGTATCAAAGGAAGGAGAGGATAAACTAAAAAGTTTACCTTGCACTTCAAGTACCACAAGGGTAGTAGGGGTTTGGGTCTATTATGTTTGCTGATGTAGTCCAACCATATGTAACAATTTCTGGCAAATAGCAAATACTCACAAATATTTTGTATGAAATAAAATTCAGTAGTTATAATTTTATTCTATTAATATTTTAAAACTTATTTAGCAGATGTATATAAAACTAATGTGATAATTGATAGAAGCATGAACTGGAGAGAAAATAATTCTCTCTATAACATGTCCATCAGGATGCCTCTCGAAGTAGAATATTACTCACATAATTACATTGAATGTTTATTTAATAGATATTTATCAAGAACCTACTATGTGCCCAAACTATGATGATGCTGGGTTAAAATGGAGAATGTGTTACACACGGACTATACTCTTAAGGAATTATGATTTGGTAGGAGTACACAGACAAGTAAATAGAAAATAACATTACATTTTAATAAGTAATATTTTTAAAAAATTTATGCATGACATTGGTTCCCTGTGCTTATTCATGAGTCATCCCAAGTTTTGGTGGAATTCTAAGTGCTTAGCACTAGAGATGATATTTTTTCTTTTCTAAATATTAATTAAATTACCTGTTATTTCCATTTTCTCCAGCCTCTGAGACATTGTCATGACAACCGAATGACCCTGAAATAACTCTGGCTCAAGAAGAGGAGTCAGAAATACCCCAGGCCAGGAACCCAAAGGATCCTTGACTGGGTTGATCAATCTACAAAGACACGAAGGCTGCTCAGAACAATCCCAGTCTTAAATTACTTAATGGTTTCTTCATATTAGCAGATCATATAAAGCTATCTTAACAGTCCCTCTGCTAATAAACTAGGCCCTGTTTCATCTAGACAACAAGATATGCATTCATCAGTGTTGGAGAATCTACTATGCCACATCTCCACCAGCAGATGGAAAACCATACCATGCTCATGGGTTGGCAGAATCAACATTGTTAAAATTTCTATACTATCCAAAGTGATCTACAGATTCAGTGCAATCTCTATTAAATTACCATCATTTTTTGCTGATCTACAAAAAAAATTCTATGCTTCGTATGGAACCAGAGAAGATCCCATATAGCAAAACCAATCTTAAGCAAAAAGATTATTTGTGAAAATTTAATTTACTTGACA
>RJWJ010025680.1:0-23678 GCA_004363605.1 Indri indri | reverse complement strand
CCTAGCACTCTGGGAGGCCGAGGCGGGTGGATCACTCAAGGTCAGGAGTTCGAGACCAGCCCGAGCAAGAGCGAGACTCCGTCTCTACTAAAAATAGAAAGAAATTATCTGGACAGCTAAAAATATATATATAGAAAAAATTAGCCAGGCATGGTGGTGCATGCCTGTAGTCCCAGCTACTCAGGAGGCTGAGGCAGGAGGATCGCTTGAGCCCAGGAGTTTGAGGTTGCTGTGAGCTAGGCTGATGCCATGGCACTCTAGCCAGGGCAACACAGCCAGACTCTGTGTCAAAAAAAAAAAAAAAAAGAATTAACTCCAGAGCTGACCAGGTGGCATGGTGGGGCGGGGCTTTCCAGGCACAGATGATGGGAGATGCCAAGGTATAGAGGGACTGAGAGAAAGCTGGCACCTTCAGGGAACTGAAAGTAAAGCAGCATTTGTGGTGCTGCATAAAAGTAGCTCCTTACCACATTAGCATAAGGTGCATATGAGGATGCAAGGGGCTTGGGGCAAATGAGCAGAGAGCCCCACCTGCTGAGCAGAAGCCAGTATCTCGGAACCCATCCACCCGTGCTGTGAAGCCTCCATTTCCTGGGTTCTGATGGCAAGGCTAAAAAGAGCTTTCTTCTTCCTTTGGTCACCTATCTCTTTGAATAGAGCTGCATCCCTGAGACAAGAAAACACACTGTGTTGAGTAGTGCTTTAAAAAACAGTTAAGCAAGGAATGCGAATTAGTGCAAACTTTCAGAAAGACACGTTGCATTATGGATCGACTTTTTTTCATGCAGTTATACTCTTCCATACCCGTAATTCCACTCCTAGGAATTTATCTCAAAGAAATAATCAGAAATGGTGTCAAAAATGTCTATACTCAGGAAACAGATTTATGGGCAGAGTTGTACATTGAAGCCTTATTTATGATAGCAAAAAGTTAGAAAACAGCCTCAATGTCCAACAATAGGAGGCTGGATAAATAAATTATGGAGCAGCCATATAATAGAATAATACACAGTGTTTAAAACTGTTTTATAAAAATTTTAAGCCAGGGAAATTGTTCCTGATATAGACTGAAGTGGGAAAAGTAGGCTATCCAAGTTGGTTAACTGTATGATCCCAATTATATAAATCACACGTGGAGAAGACCTTGAATAAAATACCCAAGGTTAGGAGTGGTGGTCTCAGGCTCCAGGGATTATTGACGATTTAATTTTTTCTTCACACTCTCTTGGATTGTCAAGTTGTCAATGTTGAACATGTACATTATATTTATAAACAGAAAAATATTATTTTAAAGAAGTAAGGGACAAGGAAATTGTTAGAAAACCATCCTTTCTCTCTGCAGATCCACTCAGAGGTACTGCAGTCCTTTTTCTACAGTTTTCTGAGAACTCAAACACTGGCCCAGACCACCAGGCCCCTGAGCCTGTAATAGGCACGAAGTAGCAATTACTGTGTGGGACACAACCCTTTCAGCCACCATAGCATCCATTCAGCTGCACAAAATGTATCAGCTAAAACCCCATCCAGATAACCCTACACACAGCACTTTTTTTAATACAGAGAAATTAAATAGGCTTATTCCTTTGTAAGTTCTATAAAGACATTTCTTGGCATCTAAAAAATGACAAGGACCCTTTACCCAGATTTCACAGCATCCCCGTTCCTAACCTTGGTTATGGTTCAGAAATGTTCATGGATATTTGAAAAGTATATCCCCTTTTCACCTGAAGCTGTGGCTTCCAATTTGGCCTGGAGGATAGAACTGTCCAAAGGCAAGTTAAGGGACAGATAAGTGTTTTAAATGTTTTCTCTTAGGTTGGCTTTTTAATCCAGTATGGTTAGGTTGTTAAGACAAGAGAGAGAGTGAACAAAAAATAATAATAATTTACCCTAAAATGTGCAATAAAATGCACTCTTGTTCTCATCTTGATGTCAGAATACAAACACTGAGATGGTTCTTCAAATCCCATGCACCAAGCCAATTATGAGCTTAAATTCGGGTCCTGGGAAGGAAAGTTTAGGTTGTTCAAGGGAATGTTTGCCATGCACCCAGGGTGTGGATCCAACCTGACTCCTCATTTCAGAGCAGGCGCCACTCCAGTGTCCCACCGAGGAATCATTCCGAGATGCAGCCTTCCCTCAGCCCAGGTGCCACAGGCCGCGATGCTAGGAAAAGCGATGTTACCCCATCAGCGCAGTTCCAGGAATTAAGTACTCCTTCCTTGCCAATTACATGGTGACTATTCTTGGAATTGAATTGAAGCTCTGTTAGAAAACTGTTGAAAGCCTTCATTGCTCATTTTTTACCAAATTGAACTCTGTAATGTTACCATAATAGAAAAAAATCTTCCAAAGTTCAATTGGAATTTTTTTTCTATTAACTCAGTAATAAGGGTCCAATTTCAGGAAAATAGTTTCAGTGTGAATGAAATACACCGTTTGTTATGCAGTATCGAAGCTGTCCTCCAACATGTTCTGGAGGCCTGTGCTCCCTAGAGTTGAACTCTCTGGGAGACCAACAATAATTTGGAAACTTCTAGATTTTTCTGTCATTTTCTAAGGAAAAGCCATTTCACTTAAATGAATTATCTGTGAAACCGAAGTTCACCTCCTCAAGCCAGCAATGCTGCAGCTTATAACTGATTGGATCGGGTCATACCATCAGCTGGGGTTCTTTGGCTATATTTTTACCTGGCAAGTGCAAGACTCATGACCTACACGGCTCCATGCAGAGCCACCAGGAGAAGCAACACATCCCTGCAGAAGACAAAGCATCCTTTCCCTTGTGACTTCATCATTTGTGGCACAAACTCCTCCCAAATGCCTCCCAAGACCTTTCCCTGGGAGAGAGTAAACCGGACCACATGTGCTTCTGCTGCTAATGAACGTGTTCCTCATCTGCCTGGGTTGGACCTCACTGTAATGTCATTAGCATGAGGAGGAGCCTGGCTGTCCAGGTTTCTGGACGCTGGGTTGAGTCAGTCCCCTCCTCTTCCTCCACTGCTCTTGGCTCACTCTTAGCACATTTTTTTCTCTTTTTGTATTTTTTTTCCCCAAGTTCTTTGCGATGAGTGTCCTCCTGCCTGATTCATAGCCTTCATACTTTCTCTTCCTACTAACCATGCTAGGCTGAATAGTGCCCCCCAATCCCCAAAGATATCCATGTCCGCGACCTGGAACCTGGGAATTTATGGCCTTAGGTGGCAAAGAGATTCTGCAGATGGGCTTAAGTTAAGACCAGGAGATGTAAAGACTACCCTGGGTTATCCGGGCGGCCCCATTTAATCACAGGAATCCTCATAAGACAGAAGCAAGAGAGCCAGAGTCAGAGAAGCAGACGTGGTGACAAAAGCAAGATGCTGGAGCCATGTGAGGAAGGGCCCATGAGCGAAGGGATGCAGGCAGCCTCTAGAAGCTGGAAAAGTCAAAGAAACAGATTCTGCCCAGAAGCTTCCAAAAGGAACACTGCCAACACTTTAATTTTAGACTCTGACCGCCAGAACTGTAAGATAATAAATTTGTGTTGTTTTAAGCTGCTGGGTTTGTGGTCCTTTGTGATAGCAGCCATAGGAACCGAATACACTGAGACTCATCTACTTCCTTCTTCTAATCCATGGGGGTCCCCTCTGTCATCGATGCTGCCTGTTCAGCATTGATCCACACATGCCTCAAATCTCCCACGGCAAGGGTGCTATGTGTGCTGTGTCTGAGAAACACCGCCTCAGCCCCGGAATCTCATCTTAATCATCCTTGTGCCCCCATGGTGCCCACATGGGCCTGCTGCATAGCAAACACCCAATAAACACTTATTTAATTGCTTAGAAAGCTAGTCTCCCATTGCTATCCACAGTGAGCCTCTTAAAACACATTTGTCACCAGACCTATTTATATTTGTCCAGAGCTAGTCGCGCATGATGGTAGGAAAATGAAATGAATAATTTCATTTTTGCCGTGAGGAAGTAAACATTTTACTCACGGATTTTATCTTCCTATGTAATAGAGTCTGAGGATTCACTCTGCATCTTAGGACGTCAGACATATGGAAAATCCATTTGATATGTAGTTCTCAGTTCCTGACCTTATGTCTTTCTCAGTTCATTAGATCTACCTTTCTCTTATTGGCAAGATTTGTAGAAAGAACAGAGATTTTTAAGAAGAATTATTCATTCCTCCAGAGTCTCGGGGATTTCTCCAAATAGCACAATGCAAACAGCCCATCTTTAGACGACTGAAATATAATAAAACAGTGGTTCTTAATCAGGGGTGATTCTGCCCCCCAGATGACATTTGGCAATGTCTAGAACATTTCGGGGGAGGGGCTGCTACTGGCATCTAGTGGGCACAGGCCGGGGCTGCTGCTAAACACCCTACGTTCACAGGCAACCCCTCTGCAGCAAAAATTTCTCCAGCCCTGGATGTCAATAGTGCTGAAGTTGAGAAAACCTGGGTAGAACAACAGGCTGACATGTGGCCAGATGACCTCTGAGTCAAAGCAAGATACTGGCTTAAAACCCATTCAAGGCAATTTTTTTAAAAGCCTAGAGGCTTTCGTTGACTGCAAGCTTGGTCTTGGGCAAAAGCATCTTATGACCGTTAGAAAAGCTAAGAGCATCTCAAAGTCCCACAACTGGCATGGAACGAGGGCCATCAGACTGCGTGCTGGCCCTCCGTGTTTCTCTTGATGCCTCTTTTTAAGAGGGATGTTGGCGAACTCAAGTGTGTTCAAGGAGGGCAACCTGAGTAAGAGAGTCTGAAGGAGGAGGACTGTGAAATCACAGTCAACCAGATTCCTCCTGCCCTGGGACTGCCACTTAGCAGCAGTGAGACCTCGGGAAACTGACTCGCCCTCCCTCAGCAGCGTTTCTTCGTCATAGATGACATTAACAAGATCGTAATGAGTTAAAGTTGAACAAGTGTGACGCGCTTAGCACAGTGACTGCCATCGCCTAAGAACTCAGTAAAGAGACCATTCATGCTCGTTATTCAGAAGAAGAGGAGAGGCTCTAACTTCCGTGCATGAGGCCAATGGAAGAAGCTGGGACCAGCAAAGGAATAGGTGACGGACAAACACAATCCCCTCCGTGCAACGTCTGAAGGAGGACGGAGGAAGTCTCCAGTGGGCTCTGCTAGGATGAATGGAGCAAAACTCTTTAGGCGTGCTGGGGCTCACAGTGGGAAGACCTTCAGGCTGCTGGAATATAGAACCTGATCCTGGTGGCAAGCAGAGATGCCACCTGGGGCAGGGGCCACTGCACTGGACGATAGCCTGGGTGGATGACAGCTGAGGTCACCCCTTCTCCGCTTTCCCCAATTAGAAGGTCCTGTGAATTCAGGTCAGGGAGATTTTGAAGGCATCCATTACAGAGTTCATAGTCTGGCTTCCTCACTCCTCACCGGGACGCCCCATAATCAACCAGGTGGGTGGGAGAAACAGAAGCCCGCTGTGTGCGCTGCATTCTGTGAGCCAACAATAGTGTGGAACAACTGCCAATGGCCGGTTGTGGGTATAGCAGATGACAGAATAGGAGTCGGTCCGTTTCAGGGGCTTTATCTTAATGTAATCAGGCAATGAGCGAACTTCCCTAATGATTGAGACCACATCGGCTAGCACATTTTCGGGTACTTAATAGATACTGTATTTGTTTTCTAGGGCTGCCATAACAAAGTACCATAGACTGGGTGGCTTAAACAGCAGAAATTTAATTTCTCACAATTCTGGCGGCTGGAAGGCTGAGATCAAGGTGTTGGCAGAGTTTGTTCCTTCTGAGGCCTCTCTCCTTGGCTGGCAGACGGCCGTCTTCTTCCTGTGTGTGTCCTCACACTGACTTCCCTCTGTGCATGTCTGTGTCCTGATCTCCTTCTATGAGAACATCATCGTATTTGATGACAGCCCATCCTAATGACCTCATTTTAATTTAATTGCCTCTTGAAAGATCCTGTCTTGAAATGCAACCACATTGTGAGGTACTAGAGGTTAGAACATCAACACATGACTTTGGGGAGACACAACTGAGCCCATAACAGACACCATTAGAATTTGGGGCAACAGCTTTGAAAGGGGCCTTGAGTGGATAAAGAGAGACTATGTGGGTTACAGTAGCCATCAGAGCTTTGGAAGCTCTCCATGACCTCACAAGACCAAACTCCAGGCCCCTGCACATCTGGGTTGGGACACCCTGATTCAGATTTGGAAACAGGATCTATGCACAACAGGTATGGTGGAGAATGAGGCAGGCATCTAAGAAAAAATGCAGGCAAAATAAAAATCCCCAAACTTTGCCTTACTTAATTGTATGTTAGAGAAGGAAATGTCCCAGGGCAGGAACCATCAGGGCGTGCTCTGTGTTCTCTCTTCTTGCTGTGTTTCCAGGAGCGCCCCTCAAGGTGTGGGCAGACCTAGATGCTGCCCCTGTGCAAGCCAGTGAGGCAAAGATGCCTGGCTGCAGGGTTTGAGGCAACATTTTATATTTTACCTACATTATTCAACTTCTCTACACATCTGTCCTTTTCTAGAAAAAGCCCATACTGCTACTTGATTTTCAGTGTTACAGACATGGTTTTCCTCTAGGTAGCTAGACTCTCTGTTTAGTTCTGGCAGAATTCCTGGGCTGGCCATCACCAGTCCAGGGTGGATCACCAGCCCAGCCTGCAGCCATCACTGGCCACCAGCCTGGGTCAACCCAGGGAAGCTGGTACAGGGACAGCCCAACCCAAACCCTGGGACAGTGTGGGGAAGAGGGGGCTTCCCAAGCAAAGTGGAGCTGCTCTTACAAGAGGAAGGGGAAACAGAAGCCACGACGGTCACATCCCCTGCAAATTACACGATAATACACGGCACCCTGGGCCCTTTCCATGGTTTCTGGAAATGCTGAGAGGATTGCATTGCGTTAATGTCTTGCTTCAAGTGCCATTAATATCCCTGTCCTTGAAAGATCGATTTTATTATTGACAGAAATACTTAACACACATGAAATCTACACTCTCGGTAATAATCAATCAATCACTGCGAGGCACACTTCCAAAGTGACGCTTACCTGGGCACGCTGCCCCTACGAGCTCAGATGTGTTTTCATGGGGGTATTGGGTGAGCCCAGGGGGTGCTGTTTCCCAGTTCCCCACAAGTGAATATTCTGCACATACCCAGTAACTGACCACGTGATGCTTTCTACCTCTGTCACTGTTACTTTACCTGCTGAGATGGATTCTCAACTATCTACAGGAGACATGATTTCACACATTCAAAATATTGTCCATAGAGGCTGCAACACACATTACTGTCACTAAATAGACTCAGGAACTGTGGAATATTCATTAGTTAAATAGGCAAAATGTTTGATGTCCTGGCGCCTTTGGGTTTCTTTGTTTTACATTTAGTAGCTCTTTTTATAGAAGACAGAAATGCAAATGATACTCATCTATTTCCATCTTCAATGAGGATGGATCTTTAATTCCTAATTAAAAATTTTGCCAGCTACCTGTTCCCATTTCTCCTGTGTTTTTAAGAGAAAGGAAAAACATGAATGTGTTCCATCTGTTTCTTTACACCATTGTAATCTCAGTAACAGTTATTTGCTGAGCAAGGGTTTTCCAGCTAGGATTGGATACAGCGGTAGCCGGGTCCAAGAGTGAGAGTTTTATTGCTATCGTTTAGTGTATTTCTTCATTCATTCATGCATGCCTTTGCTCATAAATACCCCCACCTCATTCCACAGAAGATATGAAATGGAGCTTTATTGCTATGAGTTCATGCTGGCATAAATATTAAACTCTGTGTAATAATCACTTGGGCTATTCCTGTACGTTGTGCGGAGTAACTTATGGCTAATACAAAGTCTGTTTTCCCATCAGAGGCTAACGCTCCCCTCGACTTGATTGGGATTTGGGTAATGCTTCATTCTCAGCCGTTTTCATTTTCAAGAACCGTCTCCTTTACCCTTGCTGACCTTACCCCGGCAGGCAGTGCCAGGATTTCCTTCGGACAGTTGTTTGTTTTAGTATTTTCAAGTATTTATTCTGCCTGCAGTGAGGGAACCGGGATTTTAACCCCAGAGTCTGGAGCTTGTAACTACCAGGCCCTGGCACGCTCTCTTCCTAATAGCAGCAGCGGCATTAGCAAAACACGTTTCCCAACAGGGTCCTGTTTCTGAAATGGTCTTTTTAGCCATTGGAGTTGGTTGCATGCAGCAGAAATTAACTCTGAAGAATGGGTACAAAAGACAGAATGTATCGAGGGCTACACGGGAGCTGACGGGCAGGTGTGCCCAGAGAGGGGCCCTGGGTGGCAGCCTCATTCTCAGCCCCAGCCATCGGTCTGGGCCAGGGGCCACCCTGGAGAGTGATTCCGATGGCCTAGTTTGGGTCAGAGCCCACCTAGTCAGGGGATGGTCGATCTGATGACAGACTGTGACGAGGGTTGGGGCGTAGAAATTAGGGTATTTTTATCAAAATGAAGGGAGGAGAAATGCCTTGCTGTGTGGGGAAAAAAGAAAAGCATCCATTACCCTCCCCTTTGGACATAATTTTCCCCCCATGTTTGATGACTGCTCTATCAGCTACTGTTAAAAATCTTCCCCCAGTATATGCAATTTATCTTTGATATCATCTCGATACAATCTTCCATTTTGCTGAGTTCATTTTGTTTTCCATAAAGCCGGGAAAACTTGGACTTGCCCACTTTTTTTTAACAGACCTTATTTTTTCGGAGCAGTCGCAGATTCCCAGCAAATCTGAGCAGAAGGTACAGAGGGTTCCCCCGTACTCCCTGCCCCTCCGAGGCACAGCCTCCCCCATTATCAATACCCACCCCCAGAGTGGGACATGTATTACTATCAATGATCCTATGCAGACACATCATTTTCACCCCGAGTCCACAGTGTACATTGGGGTTCCCTGTGGTTGTACATTCTGTGGCCTGGACTCCACCTCTGGAGTATCGTACAGGGTAGTTTCAGACCCTAAAAGTCCTTCGTGCTCCGCCTGCTCATCCCTCCCTCCCTCCGACCCTTGGCAACCATTTATCTCTCCTTTCCCCACCCTCCCCGTTGGCCTCATTGATGATTTGGGTTTACTTGAGTGGGTACAATCCTCCAGTCTTGCTCATTCTTTCTGAAATCAAAAACTCTTTGGAAATTGCTAGATTCTCAGATTGGTGCCATTTTCCAACTTCTCCCATCGGGTCCAGTGGGAGGACTGGTCTGAATTGCCTGGTTCTCCAGACATGACAGCCCCTGCCTCCGCTTTCTTCCGTCTCACAAAGCAGACTCAGAGTACCTGAGAAATGGTCCCAGGCCAACGTGCCGGAGGACTGTGCATGTGCCGGCGCGTCGGGAAGAAGCCAGCGATGATATTAAGTGAGCACTCACCACGAGCCAGGCCGGGTCTGGCACGTATTTTCTCTTCTTATTCTCACAGGGGCACTGCGAGCTCCTTTAGCCTCTCACTGCCTCAGTTTCCTTCTCTGTAAGTGGTACTGACAATACCTTCCTCCAGGACTGTAGGGAGGGTGTGGGAGCTAGTTTGGGGGAAACTAGACCAACTAACCAGCTCCCCTGCATGCAAAGTCTGTCTCTGTGCTGGGGCAGCTCTTCAAAACGTGGCCCTGCAGGTCCTGCCGGAAGCCCTTCTCTGGACTTCCATTCACAAACCCCATTTGCCTCCTGCTGTGCTCTGCTTGCCTCTCCTGTGCTTGAGGCACTCAGGAGAACCCACTGGAATTAATTCTCCACTACTGCCAGACGAAGTCATTTCCTGCTGGTCCAGACGTGGGCTTCTGGAAGAATCAACTGCTGTCTGATAGAAATTCTACTGACACAGTTGTCTTACTTTGAATGCCCCAGAAGCAGATGCTGAGACAAGATTTGGGTGAAAATAGTTTGTTTGGGAGAAGAGCTCATAAAGACCAACAGGGGAGTGGGAAGTGGGACAGGGAAGGGGACGCAGCCCACGCACCCCGCATGGGGTAGCCAGCCACCACTGTGGGCAGAGGAGCCCGATCCCACCGGGGAACACGCACCCCAGCTTATCCCCTCTGGGGAGCAACAGAGCCGGGGTATTTATACCCCACCTCCCGTCAGTCATTGGTTGAGGACTGCTCCTGGGGCAGGGGCTAATTCCCTGCCACATCCGGCCTACTGCACAGGTGGGCAAAGGGCTTTGGCTGCCAGAGCAAGTTCTCTGGCAAAGGGATGCAGGCGCTGGGGGTGCAGCCAGCCTGATGAGCCTGGAGGGGCACCTCAGGACCTCTTCACATTAGTTCCCTGCCTAAAACTAACTCATTCATCTCCTCGTGCTTCTGCCTCTTTTAAGACGAATTATTGGCGAGCATTGAGTGGTCACATGGAATTCTATTGAGCAGGCACATCTGACAGTGACATTTTCATTCCAGAACTTGTCAAGCTTTGCTGTCAGATACAACCAGATCCTAATAATGTCCATCCACTGTTGAGGGGCCACTGCACACCAGACCCTGCGCAGGGTATGTCAAGCCCATGACCTCTCCAGCAATGCTGCAAGGAACCACCACAGTCCCAGTTTCCGGAGGGAGAGAGAGAGGTGTGGGAAGTGCACGTCACCCCTGTCATCCTGCCACAGCCCCGTCAGTAAGTGGTAGAAATGGGGTCTGCACCCCAAATGTCTGTTGCACCCCAAAGTTCTCGTTCCCTTCCAGCACCGCATTTCCAGACATAGCAGCCAGGTCAGATGAGCATTCGCTTATGAGGGTGAGTCAGGATGAAAGGCAAGGGACGTATTTCCCGAGTGCTTCGTACGCACCACGCGCTGCTGCAGGCACCTCAGGTGTGGTAATTTACACCCTCATAACAGTGCCGGGAGGCAGCGGTGGCTTCATCCACGATAGCCGAGGAGGCTGCGGCATGCAAACGCTCAGTGCTGTGTCCTCGGACACCCAGTGTACCAGTGCAACCCCGAAACCCCCGAGTACCATTCCTGGCTCTCTCCAACACACACAGCCACTGTGGATACGCTGATGTCAGCCGAAGTTGCCCCACTCACTGTAAGGCAGAATTTTCCTGGGATCTTCCCAAGAGGCACTGCAGCACAGGGGACAGTGGAGTTAGACTCCGTCCCAATCTGCATCCCCTGCTGGGAGACCTTGCATGGGTTATTTGATGTCAGTGAGCCTCAGTTTCCTCCTCTTCGAAATGGAATCAAGCCTGTCTTTCTGGCTGGTTGATGAAGATGGAATTAAACAAAATGGGCACAGTGTAGGCACCAGATGGTTGCTGCTGCTGAGTTTGGGGCAAGGGAGCTGGTGGTCATCTGAGTGCCAGCTCTGCCCAACCCTGATCCAGTGAATGTGCACACGCAGACGTGTGCAAGCACATGCCACGCACACAGGCACAGACACTCACAGTCATGCACACAGACACATGCACACGCCACGCACACAGGCACAGACATGCACACTCATGCACACAGATACATGCACGCTCATACTCTCCAGTAGGTTTCTCAGGGTCCATCAACATTACACCCCAGTTAGCATTTATTGAGCACCTATTGCATACCAGCACTATACCAAGCACAAAGGATTAAGGGAGCCCAGAAATAAAATAGCGATGCAGAGGAAGACAGTCTCACTTTCACAGGCAGCAGCAAAGACAGGCTGCCTGGCACCTCTGGGGACATTCCAAGTCCACCCTCCACTGGTTTCCACATGGGAATTTGGCTCATGACAGCCAGATGTGGCCTCAACACAATCCCAAACCGAGGGCCAGTGCATCCCAAGAGACAAATCCCATCCCACAGGGCCTCATGACTGCCTCTTCTTTCGAGCAAGTTCCTGGCATAATTTTCCCCCTGACACAGCCTTTATGGAGTGGATCGTAACTGTGTCTGAGATGGGTTGAGCTCCAGTGCAGGCTTCCTGGGGGAGGGAGGCATTGGCGCTTGGGCACACATCTTCCTGACCCTGGGGGATTTCACACACGCACCTACGTCATCAGTAGTTCCTGTCTGTACATCGTCAGCACCCAGCACTCTGCTTTCTGGCTGGAGTGGTTGTTAGATGCAGATAGAAATGCAGGTTCGGTAACGAGCACTTGGCGCACTGAGACGGCACACTCAAATGTCAAAGCGCCGGCTGGCCTTAGAGGCCTGACCAAATCACCTGAAGGTCACAGCCTGCCACCAACCAGAACAGCTTAATCTGGGGTTGGCAGCCCATCTGCAGTAATGCACTGCCTACATCCTCCAAACCTCCGTGGATTGGAGAACTGAGTTATAAGGAACCTTGTAACTCATCCCCAGAGCACTGGAGACTCATCTGTTTTGCACACCAGCCATGGAGAAGTTGCCGTCTCTTGGTCTTTTTATAATATTGTAATATAGGTTATTTAGTATGAAATGTCTGATTTCTTTAAGTACCAAGTTTAACAGTTGGTATCTCTGACATGTCACTTTGACACTTCTTGTTTTATTTTTATCGTGAAGGTACATCCTCATTCCTTCAAACACATGGTTTGGCTTGTGATCATCTTTCAAATGTTTTTTAGAGCAATTTTGTAAAACCGTGGAGAAGTCAAAAATTCAGGTTATTTTTTAATGTGAGTTCTATAGTGGAACCAATGCTGTGAAGACAGCTCAAAACATCAACAAAGTATTTGGGAAGGATGTGGCTAATTAATGCACAGTACATCAATGGTTTGAGAAGTTCTGCTCTGGTGATTTTAATCTTGAAAGTCAGCCACGTGGGCGACTAGAGAGCAAGGTGGATAACAATGAGCTGAAAGCTGTAGTGGAAGCGAATCCATCTCAACCTACACGTGAATTAGCAACAAGGTTTGACATTACTATTCCAATATTTGACTATTTGAAACAAATCAGCAAGATAAAGAAGCTGGATAGATGGGTACCGCATGAATTAAACGAGCATCAGAAGAGAAATCATCTTGAAGCTTGCCTTACTTTGCTGTCATGACATAAAGGCAAACCATTTCTACACCATATTGTTATGTGTGATGAAAAATGGATTCTTTTTGACAATCGCAGGTGTTTTGCACAATGGTTAGATAAAAACGAAGTGCCAAAACACAGTCCAAAACCGAATATGCAACAAAAAAAGCTAATGGTGTCTGTTTGGTGACCCAGCGCTGGCATTATCCACTACGGCTCCATGAAACCTGGTCAATTGATTACAACAAATGTCTGCTGCAACCAACTGGATGAAATGATGAGGATGCTTGCAATTAAGCAGCTGAGATTGGTCAATAGAGATAGGCCAATCCTCTTGTAAGACAATGCTTGACCACATGTCACACAAACAACTCTGTTCAAACTACGGAGGCTGGACTTGGAAACTCTCTGTCATCTACCGTTAATCACCAGACCTTGAACCAACTGACTACCACTTCTTCCAGGCTTTGGAGCACTTCTTGCAAGAAAAATATTCAATTCTCAAAAAGCTGTGGAAAATGCCTTTTGAGATTTTATCACCATTCATTCTCCAGGCTTCTTCACGGTTGGCATAAACAAGCTACCATTAAGATGGCAAAGCTGTGTAGATAGTTTAGGCACATACTTCGATTAATTGTACTGCTTCTTGTTTGAGATATAATAAACTATTAATTATACTTTTTTCAGGATATTACAGGGGTGCAAATGTTTTGGTTGCATGAATTACTTTTGTATAATTTGAGTCAAAGCAATAAATGTGTCCATCACCCAGATAGTATACATTGTACCTGTTAGGTGTGAATTTACCCATCCCATCCTCCTCCCCAATATACTTGATTTCCATTGAATTTTACTACCATATGTACACATGAGTGTTGATCATTTAGTTCCAATTTAATAATAAGTACATGTGGTGTTCGTTTTTCCATTCTTGTGATACTTCACTTAGGAGGATGGTCTCCAGTTCCATCCAGGTTGTTATAAAAGGCATTTGTTCACTATTTTTTATGGCGGAGTAATACTCCATGGTATATATATACCACATTTTATTAATTCACTCATGTATTAATGGGCACTTGGGTTGTTTCCACTTCTTTGTAAATTGTGCTGCTATAAATATTCAAGTGCAAGTGTCTTTTAAAAAATGTCTTTTTATCCTTTGGGTAAACACTCAATAGTGGGATTGCTGAATCAAATGGTAGGTCTACTTTTAGTTCTTTGAGGTATTTCCATATACTTTCCATAGAGGTTGTACTAGTTTGCAGCCCCACCAATAGTGTGTAAGTGTTCCATTCTCTCTGCCTCCATGCCAGCATCTGTTGTTTTGGGACTTTTTGATACAAGCCATTCTCACTGGAGTTAGGTGATATCTCATTGTGGTTTTGAGTTGCATTTCCCTAATGATTAGAGACGTTGAGCATTTTTTCATATGTTTATTGGCCATTAGTCTATCTTTTGCAAGGCTTCTGTTCATGTCTTTTGCTTACGTTTTAATGGCGTGATTTGATGTTTTCTTGCTGATTTGCTTGAGTTCTTTGTAGATTCTGTTTATTATTGGCTATATAGCATGCAAATATTTTCTCCCATTCTGTAGGTTGTCTATTCACTCTATTGGTTGTTTCCTTGGCTGTGCAGAAGTGTTTTAATTTAATCAGGACCATTTATTTACTTTTGTTGTTGCCATGGTTGCCTTTGGGGTCTTCTTCATAAATTCTTTGCCCAGGCCAGTATCGACAAGAGTTTTTCCAACCTCTTCTTCTAGAATTCTTATGGTTTCATACCTTAGGTTTAAGTCTATTATCCATCATGAATTAATTTTTGTGAGAGGTGAGAGGTGCACATCCTGTTTCAGTCTTGTACATGTGGCTATCCAATTTTCCCAGCACCACTTATTGAATAGGGATTCTTTTCCCTAGTGTATGTTTATCTGCTTTGTCAAAGATCAGATGGCAGTATGAGAATGGTTTTATATCTGTGTTCTCAGTTCTGTTCCATTGGTCTATGTCTCTGTTCTTATGCCAGTACCAGGCTGTTTTGGTTACTATAGCCTTGTAATATAGCTTGAAGTCTGGTAAAGTGATGCCTCCAGATTTGTTCCTTTTGCTTAAGGTTGCTTTGCCTATTCAGGCTCTTTTGTGGTTCCATATGAAGTGTAGAATTATTTTTTCTAGATCTGCAAAAAATGATATGGTATTTTAGTGGGGACTGCATTGAATCTGTAAATCACTTTGGGTAGTATAGACATTTTAACAATGTTGATTCTTGCAATGCATGAGCGTGATATGCTTTTCCATTTGTTTACATCCTCTACAATTTCCTTCATCAGTGTTTTGTAGTTCTCCCTGTAGAGGTCTTTGCCCTCCCTGGTTAAATATATTCCTAGGTATTTTATTTTCTCTATTGCTATTGTGAAAGGTATTGAGTCTTTGAATTGATGCTCAGTTTAACTGCTGTTGATGTATAGGAATGCAACTGATTTGTGTACATTGATTTTATAACTTGCAACTTTGCTGAATTTATCAATTCCAGGGATGACTTGGCAGAATCTTTGGGATTTTCTAGATAAAAGATCATATCATCAGCAAAGACAAATAGTTTGACCTCTTCTTTCCCCATTTGGATGCCCTTGATTTCCTTCTCTTGCCTGATTGCTCTGGCCAGGACGTCCAGCACTATGTTGAACAGAAGTGGTGACAGTGGGCAACCTTGTCTGGTTCCAGTTGTACGTGAGAATGCTTTCAATTTTTCCCCTTCAGTATCAAAACTTTGTATTTGAAATTGGACATTTCATATTCGATGACCTAATAGTTTAGAAAGAGAGAGAGAATGAGATTTGCTGTTTAAAAATATTTTTTAAAATAGCTTGAGTTTGTTCTCATAAGGCTGCTATTGGGTCTGAGACTCCAGAGAAAGAGCATACTTCTTTGTAATTACTTTGCAGCGGTCAAGGCAGGTGTGTTCTTTTCTTGGCAGTTATTGAACGCCTGTCTGAGCAAGTGACTCTTCTATCATTACATATATTACACTATCATTCTATATATATAATGATGACTCTTCTATCATATATAGACCACACTGTCTCTACTTGTCTCCCCAACTAGCATGCAGTCTCCTGGGAGCCATAAGAAATCCACACCTGCAAAAAACAGAGTTTTTATAAAAGCCACTGGTACTAACAGCCAAGCCAGTGGTCTAGGTGTGAATGCTACAGAAGCTCAAGGGAGGAAGAGAACTCAGGGCTAAGGGGGTCAGTCTAGAAGGGCTAGCAAGAGGGGACAGTGTTTAAAGGGGACCATTACAGATAAGTGGGATAAAGAAAAGCTAATAGGACAAGGACAAAGTCAGTGATCTTAGTAAGCTGGACTTAGTTCTTAACTGGGGGTGGACAGTTATGTGTGCAAAAGAGCATTGTGGGAGGATACCAGGGAAACTGGATCCATGGAGTTTGTCAGGAAGCAAGATACTAATCCAGGAAAGAAAGAGGAGGACTTGGAATGGAGGAAGTGTGGAGCACACCACAGTGAGAGGTATGCATAGCATTCAAATCCCAGCTCTGCCTTTTTCTAATTATGTGAACCTGTGTTGGCTACACACTTTCTGAGTAATGGTAATACTAACCCCTGCCTCAAACAATGGCCTTAAGAAATATGAAATGCCATGTATACAGTGTATGTATACATGTATGAAATGCCATGTATACAGTGCCTGATACAGTGGCCAACCCCGAGGAGAGGGTCGTTATTATTTTTAGGGTGATGGGGGAGCAGTGCTGTCCTGGAGCCAATTCATACCAACTTACAGGAGCCGGTTGGTCCTGTCTCTTCCCAACCTGCATGCAGTGACATCGTGGGAGTAACTTGAAGTTGGCCCCAGTGGAAGTATTTACACCATGACAATAGGCAAACATGACCAATCCGGGCTTTGTATTTCCTCCAGAGAATGATGTTAAACGTTTACCAGTGCACCTCTGGCAGAGAAAAGGGAAAGAGCCAGATGTGAGGGAAATCAAAAGAGGGAAGACTGAAGCCTCAGACCCAGACAGATAGGGGCCACGTGTCCTGTTGTCCCACACGTATTGTGGGTTTGTTCATCTGGCAGGGTTGCAGTGTCTTATTCAGGTTCTCTGCCCACCCACCCCACTCCCGCCCCAATGCTGAGCTATTTGGAGACCAGGATTGGGGGCCGGCGGATTTCAATGTGTGTTACTGAAAAAATTTACTAATAATAAAAAAAAATCTATTGTTAATATAGCAGCTTAAGATTTCTCCCAGTTTTTATTCAGCAGCAATGTATTGGATCGTTGACTTGATTTTACTACACCGAGGTCCCACTGAGGAAGGCCAAGTTCCTAAATCACGCACCTGACAGGTGCCGTATTTCTAAGCCCAGAGCCAAGCTGTGACCTTCTAGTTTCACAGTAACTAGAGGCAGGTGATGTGTATAATAAAGGGAGTACATAGAGCATTTTTAAAATATGGAATGAAGGCGAAAGCATGCAGAGGTGCCAGTCTGAAACTGGTCACCGGAACCAAGGTGATCAATCTTCCCGCCTGTCTGATGACGCTGTGTAGAAGTACAATCACCTTCACTTGGCAAAAGGATTCTGAAATGTCCAGGCCTGATAACCTAGCCCACCCCAAGGACCACGCTCCACATATGATCCAATCTCCCACCCACCCATGAGTAAGGTATTAGTGTCTCCTTTTTACATATAGGGAAGCAAAAGCTCAGAAAGGTTAGCACCTCTCCCTGTGACCCACATTCAGTAGCTGAGCTGGGACTTGAGCGTGGGGCCACCCATGATCTCCAAGGTGTGCCCACCTGGAGGCTCCTCCCCAACATCAGCCCACAAAGGTTTCCTTTGCCTGGAATATTCTCCCTCACCCAGACCTTCCCATGACTGTCTCCTCTTCACTTAGGTCCCACCTGTTGTCTCCTCCATGAGGCTTTCCTTGATCACCCTCACTAATGCAGCCCCCCAGCTCTGCCCACCTGTCACTGGTCACTCCCTATACCATCGCCCAGTGTGATGGCTTTCTGAGCACATATCCGTCTCTGAAGTTATGGCATTGTTTGTTACGTGTTTGCTGATGATCTCTCCCTCCCTCTTCTAGAGCATAAGCTTCATGAGAACAGGACTTTCATGTCTTGTTCTCTTTCATAGATGCAGTATACAGAAGAGTGCCTGACGTGTAATAGCTACACATGAATATCGAAAGGATGGATGGATGGATGGATACATGGGTGCATGCACAGACAGATATGTGGACAAGTGATGGATGCATGGCTAGGTGGGTGAATGGATGGATGGATGGATACTTGGATGGATGAAAAGGCACAAGCTCAAAGTGGCTCAGATTGGAGGGGACTCCTCAGTTCCAGCCCACTGTGACTACATTGGAGCCTGCCTGAAGGGGTCCTCCTGAAGGGGTCCTGGGCAGCTCTCTCCTAGAGATGCGTGTCCTTCCCTTCCCCTCCCCGCCCAACCTGAGCAGCATCAGCCTCCACAAAGGAACAAGATTAGTGGTGGACAGAGATCACAGAGACACAGGTGGTGAGCAGGGGCTATGTTGCAACCAGGGCAATTCCAAGAGGAGACCTGAGCAGGAGCTGCTCCCTTGAGATGGCCTTTGGGTACAACCTTGTCTAACTTCCCGGCCTTCCTTCCAGCTCCAGCACCATCCTACTCCCAGGACTCCCTTCCTGGTGCCCTCATTCAGTCAGCAAATGCAAATTAGCCCCTGATTCACAGACACTGGGGACATACAGTCACCACAACATGTATGGCCTATCCTCAGGTTCAGCCAGTCTAGAGGAAGGGTAGATGTATAAACAGACCATTTCGACATAAGAGTTGTACTGAAAGTGACATTTGAGGTGAAAATAAGATGATTGACAACAGCAGAGAGAAAGGCACATGGGTAAAAGTCGAGGAAGGAAGGGACGGCTGAGACTTGAAGGTAGAGCAGGGAAAGGAAGCTCAGAAGGAGGGAACAGCACAAGCAATGGCACGGAGGCTGGAAGGTGCCAGATCTGTTCACTAAACTGGTGGGCGGGACTGGGAAGGGTCTCGTGTATCCTGCTGTGGAATCTGAGCCTGATCTAGAGGCCGTGGGGACAATGGAAGGTCTGAACTCAGAAGGATGTTACAATCGGGCCTGAATTTTAGAGAAAGATCTTTCTGGGGGAAAGAGAGAAGAGGCTGGGAGGCCATGTGTGAGCTGATGCGGCCTGGCCCAGAGGAGTAACTGAGAATTCAAAGATGTACAACAGCTGAGAAACACGAGGAAAGTAGAATCAAAATGAGGTGGTGATGAACTTGACAAGGAAGGTGAAAAGGAAGATTCTGGGTCATTTCCCCAGTTGGGAAGAAGGGTCCTGACCTTCTCACGGATCTCCCTGAGACCTGGTACACTTGACTCCACCCTTAGCCTGAGAGCCTTGGACTTGTGGCTGCTGGAAGGAAATGGCGAGAAGACCAAATGCCTGTCTCCAGCCCAGCTGCTTCAGAAACCCATGGAAGATGTCGAAACCACAGAGTCTAAGCCGCGCCTCAGACCCACCAGATAAAGAACTCCAGCATCAGAGCCTGAGAATGTGAAACCCGCACGTGACTCTGGGATCCACTGCTGTGGGGCGCTCAGTCTGGGAAACACGACTTCAGGCTTCTCCACTAATATCTGGGGAGAGGTCAAGAGCCAAGTCACACCTGGGTCTCCACCCGCTCCAGGCCAGCACCTGTGAGTACCAGCACCTATGGGCTGGGTAGGGGCCAGCGCACACTCCTGGACTGACCGGCCCCTCGGTTTTGCTCACGTGCTGGGCGCCAGTTCTGCGTCACCCACCTTGTGATACACGGGCACGGCATCTCTGCAGGGGACAAGCAGGGTGACCTGTCCTGGCTGGTGATTTGGTGTTCATTCCAGACGTGAAGACGACCTAGAATATTCTAAAGCAAAGGCAGTCCTTTCCCCGCCTGATATTGTCAGAACATTAAGCAACTAAAACAACAACAAAGAAATGGGCCAAACAGTCAAGTTTGTGAACGGCTTTCACGACTAATTGCTAATGAGAATTTCAAAACACTCATTTTCCAGAACAGAAAATCAAGTTGTGCTCATTTATAACCCGTCACCCACAATGAGATGGCGGATATTTCTTTCTGTGCTGTCAGCTAACTTTCTGAGCCGGTCGGAATACAAAGCGGGACGGCTGCCATCAATCAGCTCTTTAGGGACTGATAATTGGATATTGTGCAAAGCCTGCATTTGCATTGGCCCCGAGGACGTAAATCTAATTCTCATGATCTTACTTTAAAAAAAAATTATTCTCCTGAAGTCAGAGTGAGTAATTTATACAGGCATTCTTCCCTGGCTATTTATTTTTCTCACCTTTAATGACTGTCTTTTCACTTTCTGCACTCACACGACGTTGTAAAATGTCACACATCATGTAGGAAAAACTACCAGACTTCAGTTTGAATCTTCCCACCAGGGAGAATTTTGTAACTGTTTCGCTCATCCATGAATAACAATCACTTTGAGAAAGACTGTCATAATTTATTAGAGTCAGAAGGAACCTTAGAGACCATCATTTATCATGCCCTTTGTTTTATAAGTGGGGAAACCGAGGCCCAAGAGTGAAAGTCGTGTGCCACAGGTCACAGGCCAAGGCTGTGCGAGAAACAAGAACCATAGGCAGGGTCCATTTAGACAAACGTGAATCTCAGCTCATTCTGCCGCCGTCACCGCACCTCTGAACCAAGACCCTGCAGGCCAGACTCCAAGGTCTCGGCACTTGCCAAGCAAGCAAAAGTGCAAGAAAAGTCAAAATACCTCTGTCATTTTGGGGCCCTCTGCCATTCAGCAGTATTCTGAAGATCACCGCGGGAGGAATATTTGGTTTTTGCCTTGCTTTATGTTGCTGTAGTAGCCCTGGAAACCACTACCTTGTGGGGTTTTTCTTATGTGTAACAGCTTTAGTTCCGTAGCAGAAAGACAGGCATGTGGGAAGGGAGGCTGCTCAGAGCGTGGACAAAAGGCACATTCATCATTCTACTTATTTATAAGCATTTTCAAACGCGGAAATGTTGAAAAAATTTTCCGGCAAGCACCATTTCTCCCACCACCAGAGCCTACCAGTAACATTTTCCTCCACTTGCTTTATTTAGCTCACACCTGTGCCCACCCCATGGATTGCCCCTCAGTGGTGGGTTCTCAAGGGAGCAGCTGCCAACCTTCCCATTTTGAGAAAGAAAAATGCTCAGTTTTGAGCATAAAATATCAATGTAGGAGATTTTAAAAGCCAAGAATGTTAGTAAATCGGCATGAAAAGCTCTGAAAGACAAAACCATGTTCAAAGGACGAAGAGGCTTAGAATGGCGATCCAGGAAAGAGCTGTACGGTCAGGACGCGAGGACTGAGGACTCACCGGACCTGGGAACAGCAAGTCCTTTGAAGGGACCAGCTGGCAGCTCTGCTTAGAGTCAGGGAGGGAGACCCAGGGAGCGGCTCAGGTGGTGTGAGGAGCTGGCAGCCTTTTCCCGCCTCTGCGACTGCGCTGGCTTTTCAGAGGAGCTTTGGGGAGTCATGGGTTTATTTTAAGTATCAGTTTTGACTCGTGCATTTGGAGGGAAGGATTGAAAACTGCCTGAGGGAAGGTGCTTTTCTTTTTCTTTTGTGTCACAAAAGCTTTTGAAAAGCACGTGACTGCACAAAGAGCCAGGGCTCCTCCAGGGAGCCTGTTACACGGCATCACATGCTCAGACACGGGCAGGAGGCACCTGGCGCGTGGAAGGAGAGAACAGGACACTCGGTGGGCAGCGGAGTCACACACCACGTCGCTCTGTGCCTTGGAGTCTGTCCTTGACCACAGGGCTTAAGTCCTCGATACACACGCGGGGCCCTGGAGAGATGGCGCCTGCTCTCACGGGCTGGCCCCGCGAGCCTGTGAGCCATGAGTGGTGTGACTGGCTAAGTGGCCAATGGCACCAGCTCCTTTGTGTGTGTGTGTGTGTGTGTGTGTGTGTGTGTGTGTGTGTGTGTGTTGTGTTGTTGAAGACACATTTAATTTGAGTTCCCATCAAATGAGGAGAAAATCTCTTGATGAACAGTTCAATAGCTCCTGCCAATATGTGCCAGGTAATTCTTTTGAGTGAGTGAATTAGCCTTGATATAAACTACATTAAAGCTTTTGTTGGAACAGGAATTGAAAATGCTCATCTCCATAACTTACCCATCCAGCCACCAGTGTTGACCAAGTGCCAGTGGACACGTGGGGGAAAGAGATAACAGAGGTGTACAAGCGTGTGTCCTGGCTGTTAGACAGCTCTGTCCCGTAGGGAGGGAAACACACAGTTACGGCACGTTGCTTTGATCGTATGTACGTTTATATGTTAGTTGGGTCATGTGAAATTGCTGCTATGCCTTAGGTTTTGACCACTAAAAATAGCAACCTAATGTTTGTGTTGTATTGTCTTAGCTCCGGCTGCCATAACAAAACATCATAAACTGGGCAGCTTAACAGACATGTATTTTGCACAGTTCCGGGAAGCTAGAAGTCCAAGATCAAGGTTCACCAATTCAGTTTCTGGTGAGGGCTCTCTCCCTGGCTTTCAGACAGCTGCCTTCTCGCCGGGTCCTCACCTGGTCTTCCCTTGGTGCATGGACCTCCGGGGTATGGGTGGCAGGAAGCTCTCTGGGGTCTCCTCTGATAAGGACACAATCCTATCAGATCAGAGGCCCACCCTTATGACCTCATTTAATCCTAACTACTTCCTTAGAGGCCCCATCTCAAAATACAACCACACCGGGGGTTAGGGCATCAGCATGTGAATTTGGAGAGAACACAAGCATTCGGTCCACAACAAGTATAAAATGGACATATTATGTATGTGTATATACACCATATATAGTGTTATACATCATATATATGATAGAAGACATGCATATTATATACATACACACACACCCATTATATCTGGTTTTGATATCACAGTCACACATCATAAATACACCATCTAGAGTATTAAGGTAGCACAGAGGAGAGAACAGCTGACGTTGCCAAGAGGGAAACAGAGATGTGAAGATACAAAGGAAGACATCTTTGTACTACCAGGTTTTTATTGCCAAAAAAGAACCTTATTGCAAAAGGAATACAGGCTCGTGGTAAAAAATTTAGAAATTCAGATAAGCAAAATTAAGAAAGATATAAACCCCACTAGCCAGACACCACTACCCCTGAGCCCTGGGTCAGACAGCGAGGCACCACAGTCCAGAGCGCGGGTGCCAAGGATGGGCCATTCCGTCACTTACTTGCCGTGTGACCTGAGCCAACTGCTTAGTCCCTCTGTGCCTCTGTTTCCCCATCTGTACAATGAGGCAATGGTCCCAACCATGTGAAGTTGTTGTGAGAGTTAAACAACATGATCCATGTAAAATGCTCAGGAAGTTTCTGGCACAAATTAAGTGCTCAATAAATATTATCTGCTGTTTTATTATCATCATTATTGTCATAATTACTATGGCAGCTGTCACTAGCATTCCCTTCCAAGGTATTTTCTCAGCCAGCAGTAGTAATGGGTTCAGGATTACATGTCAGCCCTATGAACAAGAAGGGCTCAGCACTCAGGGCATGGTGCGAAACAGGGATTTTGAGGCTGACCTGGTCACTGGGCAGGCCACTGCTGTGTTTGTGAGACGAGGCCAGCGAGTGTGCCACGTGTTTGCCTGTAGACCCTCACCGTGTGACACGTATACCTGTATACT
>RJWJ010025679.1:0-23667 GCA_004363605.1 Indri indri | reverse complement strand
GCCACCTGCCTCGGACCTGGCCAGGGCCCTGTGACCCACACGGATGCCACTGTCCTTCCTGGAGGGGGCAGGGTAAAGAGTGAGAAACGGCAGATGATGCAGAAACAGGTTCTGTTCGGCTTTGGTTTGCAGGATCTGATTTGTTTTTCATCAGCAGCAGATTTGCTTAAATATATGAAAATGTGTTTCTAATTCCCAGAGCACACACCAACTGCTGGAGCGGGCGGGGAGGGGGCAGTGTGCAAGAGCAGAATGAATGCTGGGGGGAGCCGGGGAGTTCTAGGCCCCTCGGCTGCTAGAAGACCGGGGCCACACCCCTTAGCCTCAGTTTCCCCAACTGTACAGCAGCGGTGTTTGGCTAGATTAACCAGTTGATTCAACGTTCCTGGGCGATTGCCAGGTACATTCTGGGAGTTTGGGGGAAATCCAGATTGGTTACAGACAAAATGGAGTCTCCAATGCAGACAGAGGGGTTCCAAATGTGTACCCTGGGCCTGGCACCGCACTAAGTATTTTTTAAAAAGATTTTTAAACATCTTTTTAATTGAGGTGAAATTCACATAACATAAAATTAGCCAGTTAAGAAAATGTTTTAGGCCAGGTGCAGTGGCTCACATCTGTAATCCCAGCATTTTGGGAGGCTGGAGCGGAAAGGATTGCTTGAAGCCAAGAGTTTGAGATTAGTCTGGGCAATACTGCAAGACCCTGTCTCTACAAAAAATTTAAAAATTAGCAGGGCTTGGTGGTGCACGCCTATAGTCCCAGCTGCTTGGGAGGCCGAGGCAGGAGGATTGCTTGAGCTCAGGAGTTCGAGGCTGCAGTGAGCTATGATCACACCACTGCACTCCCAGGCTAAGTGACAAAGTGAGACCCTGTCTCAAAAAAAAAGTTTTATCATGGTAAAAGATATCTAGCATAAAATTTGCCTTTTTAGCTATGTTAAAGTGTACCGTTCAGCGGCATTTAGTACATTCGCAGTGTTGTGCAGCCACCACCTCCGTCTAGTTCCCAGACATTTTCATCACCCCGTGGGGAAACCCCGTACCCATGAAGCAGTCACCTCCCCTCTCCCACCCCCCAGCCCCTGCCGACCACTGGTCTACTTTGGGTCTCTGTGGATCTACCTATTCTAGGCGTTTCATACAAAGGGAGTGATAGAATTTGCGAGGTTTGCGACTGCCTCCTTTCATTAGCATCACGTTGTCGGGGCTTATCCGTGTGCAGCTTGTGTCAGCCCTTTAACCCTTTTATGGCTGAGTAATATTCCATCGTGTGGCTAGACCACGTTTTGTTATGCAGTCGTCGATTGATGGACATTTGGGCTGTTTTCATTTTGGCTATTATGCGAAATGCTGCTGTGAACATTTGAGTGCCAGTTTTCGCATGGGCACGTGTTTCCATTTCTCTCGGGTATTGCCTAGGAGCGCAGTTTCTGGGTCACGTGGTAATTCTATGTTTAACTTTTTGGGGAACTCCAACTTGTTTCCGCAGAGGCTGTGCCACGTTACGTCCCCACCAGCAACGTACGGGGGTTCCGGTGCCTCCACAGCCTGGCCAACAGGGGTGTTTTTCCGCTTCTGTTTTTTGCGGTGGCTGGTTGTGTGAAGCGGTGTCTCGCTGTGGTCTTGGGCCTCCTGATGGCCAGTGACGCTGAGCGGCCTCTGCGCCGGCTGACCACTGGGATGCTTTCTTTGGAGAGACGTAGGCTCAAGTCCTTTGCCCATTATTTCAATTAGGTTGTCTTTGTCATTGAGTCGTACGTGTTCTTCAGGTATTTTGGATACTAGACGCTTATCAGGCATATATTTGAAAATATTTCCCCCCGTTCTGTGGGTTTCTTTTCCTTCGATGCACAAGCATTTTTAATTTTAGTAAAGGCCAATGTATGTATTTTTCCTTTTGTTACTTGTGCTTTTGGTGCCGTATCTGAGAAACCATCGCAAAATCCAAGGTCATGCGCGTGTACCCCTGTGTTTTCTTTTAAGACTTTTATAGTTTTAACTCTTACGTTTAGGTCTTTGATCCATCTCAAGTTGATTTTTGTATATATGGTGTGAGGGAAGGGTCCACCTCGTTCTTCTGTGTGTGGACATCCAGTTCCCCAGCACCATCTGTTCCCCGACTAAGTGTTCTCGGCAAACAAGTCAAAAATCAGTTGACTACAGATACATGTGTTTATTTCTGGGCTTTCAAATCTACTCCTTTGAAGCACTGAGCATTCTACGTGCAGTACTTCACCAAACCCTCCTAAATATCCTGTGTGGTAAAAACTACTATTATCCTTTTGTGCCCATTTTATAGATGAGGAAACTGAGACTGCAGTAGTGAGTGGTGAAGTCAAGGCTCAAACTCAGATCCCAGTCATTTAATGACTGTGCCATGGTAAGGCCTGAGGAGGTGGAAAGCCCCAACCCCTGTCATTTCCTCCTTGGGGAAACTGAGGCTCAGAAGGTGGAGTGACCCTGGAGGCTCCACTGTAGGCCATGGGCTCTCCCAAAAGAGGGGACTGGGGGACTGGGGACCTGGGGACAGGAGCCTTCCACACCACGTCTCCATCTACCCACTCACACCCTGGATTTGACCTCACATGGTGGCATCTGGTGGGGGGACATAGGATGCCTGCCTGGAAGCCACCTGCAGCCGATGGGTGCTGGAGCTGCTCCTCCGGGGTCGGTGAGGTTACTGCATTCACTTTCCAGACTGCTCGGGTGAGCTCTCACCTGTATATCACCATTGGTGACTCAGGCACAGCACGCTCTCCTGGGCCCTAAGGGGACCAAACCACCCCCCACACCAGCCCACCTACAAGCTGTGGTGGCAGCGCCACAGAAGGTGGACAGAAAGGATGTTCTGTGGCACTGGGCAAGGCCGGGGTGAGGCAGGACAGGATGGTGGCGGGAACATTAGCGATCACTGCAAAGTCGGCTTATCCTGCAGCATCAGGCCGGGGCTGTGTGCTGGTCGGCTGGGAGCTCCACGAAGTGAGGCCCGGGGAACACACTCCGCCACGTGCTGCCGCTTCCCCAGGCCCCATGTCGCGGGGATTCAGCGCAAGGCACTGTGCAAAGCATTCAATGTGTGCAGCTTTTCACGTGCTCTCGGCAAGACTGAGCCAGGTAGCAGTGCAGATGAGGAAAGAGAGGCTCAGAGAGGTGGAGAGACTTACCCAAGTTTGCACAGCCAAGGCCAGGGTCTGTCTCCAGGGCTTTGCCCTCTGTCCTGCCTCTCCTTGCTCTGTGACACTGCAGTCTGAACGGCCATGCTGAAATGGGGAGCTCGAGGGGGCCGGAATCTCACTGAATCTCACTGGGCAGCCACAGAGGGGTCCCCTCATCTCTCAGGGTCTCGTTGCTAGGAGGGAATTGGAATAGAACAGACCCGTTTATGGGTCCCCCAGATCTAAACAACCCGGGGGGTTCTAGAACCGCCCCTACTGTGTGAAGGGACTAGGGCCATCTCCAGGGATCTGGCATTCTTCGCCCCTGCACAGTTTGTATTGGGTCCCTCGGGGACCATTTGGCCTCCTCGGCCCCTCATTCCACCTCCCTCCTGCTGCCCAAGTCATTTGTCCACTTGACTCCTAGAGTCGGCCGGGGAAATAAAAGGAAATGAAACATGGCTGGGCACGTCCCCTCATAGCAGAAGTCTGCTGCAGGTAAAAGGTGAGAGGAGACCATCGAGAGAAGAGCCGCGGGTGGTCCCACCCGCTCCCCCAGCACACAGGGCCCCCTCCGCTGCCAGCCTGCGGAGCCTGACGGTGTCCTTTAGGGGACAGCAGGTTCTTGGAGCATCCCCTCCCTCTGGGGGATCAAGAGAAGGCGAAAGCAGCTGGCAGCGGGAGGAGAAGAGTGCTGTTCAGACGGCACCTCGTCTCTGCCCGTCTCCACCCCGGGCGCCCTCTGAAACCTTTGCCAACAGTTCTGGGGCTGGCGCTGCGCTGGGGACTGGGCTCCCCTTGGTACTGGCTGCCAGGCGCTGGGTGACCTCGGGCAAGCCTTCTCCCCTCTTTGGGGTGTAGATTTCCTGCCTGCACGAGGAGGGGGTCTGCACGCCAACCTCAAGCCCCACCGTGCCCCGGAGTCTGCCTCTGGAGAGGGACAGGGAGAGAGCCAGAGAAGAGCAGTGGCCTCCTGGCACCCAGGAAGACCGGAGGGGGTAGGTGGGGGGAAGAAAGGCAGGAGACCACCCCACAAGCCCCGAGCGGGAGCCCCTAACTTGCAGGGCTCACAGCCCCCTTGGGAATCCATGGTGCTCCTCCTAGAACAACACACGTGCACATGCTTGTGCAAACGCTGCTGCACATGCGCGCGCGCACACATACGCACACTTGCAAACACTTGTGGGGACTTCCCCGGATCTCCCTGAGGCCACCTGTGGACCCCTTTGGTCAGCCACTGGCCTAGGGGATCCTAACCTCTGGACAACCAGGGCTTGTTATCTCATAACTGGCAGGTCCTGCTGAGGACTTTCTTGATTCTGCATCCTCCCCCTGGTCAGAGCAGCAGCAGCGGGCACGTATTGAGTGTCTAACGTATGCCAAGCACTTAACCTGAACTAGCTCTGTGAAACCTCACAGAAGACTTACAGGAGAGCTTATGTTTATACCTGTTTTGAATATGAGGAATCCGAGGTTCAGAGAAGTTAAGCCACTTGCCCAAGGTCACACAGCTTCTAAGCAGAGGAGCCTGGCACCTCTGGCCTGGGTTGTGTAGACCCAGTCTAACCAGGCTGCTCGGCTGACAGGAGTCGCTCTGAGCGTCTCAGAGGCGCCTGATAGATGGAGGCGGCTGTCATCTGAGTGTGTGTGCGTGCGGCCCTGTGTGCTGGGGGAGCATACTGTCCCTGTCAGCCTCTCCTCCCCCAACACCCTGGCAGCCTGGCGGGGAGGGCTGGGGAGGCTGCCGCGGCATTTCCCGCCCCCTGCCCTTTGAGACATGGTGGAGTCTGCTAATCCACTTACTTGATAATTCACTTACCGCGTGTCTGTTTGGCAGCGCACGCTCCCACGCACCAGCTCCAGGGAAGGCAAGATGGCTCTGCCTGGGGGAACCCGATCTGTGTTTCTGGGGAAGGAGTGGGGAAAAAATACACCCAACAATGGACAATAATGGACCTAAAAATAGAGGACGGAGGGCGCGGCGGGACAGGGGGAGCATGCCATCTGCCAAGGGCTCCAGGCCTGTCTGCCCGGTGGGGCAGCCCTCCCTGCCCGCCTGGTTCCCCAGGGGTTGGCAGCCGCCCTGCCTGAAAGGGAGGGTGGGAAGTGGGGCGGCAGGGGTGGGGGGACCTGGAAGCCGGGTTGTCCTCTTGCCTGCTGCTCGCTCTGAGAGGGCAGACTGTCCCACTGGGGGTCCTCAAGGCAGCAGCTCTCGGGGAGCCGCACTAGCCCGGTGCCTGGGACCTGCCCCAGTCTGCTGTGGCGGTGTGGGGTGCCTCCAGGTAAGCCTACCGTGAGGACTGCCGCCTTGGTCAGGGGTGTCTCCACGGCAGGAAAGAGGGGCTTCAGATTCTGTGGTTCTCTCCTCCACCTCCTGACTCGGGGAATAGCCTTCTCGAAGGCCCCAAGCCCAAGTGGGCGGCTATGACCCCAGAAAGACCAGAGAAGGCCGGATGTGGCTGCCCTCCCTGCGCTTGAGTGGTTCTCAGCCGGGCCGCATTGGATTCACCTGGGAGCGTTTCATGCCCCCACACCCAGGCTACACCTCAGACTTGACAGCAGACTCTCTGGGGTGAGCCCGGCTTCACGATTTATTAAAACTCCCCAGGTGGCCCCAGCGCCAAGCCAAGTTTGAGAACTGCTGATGGAAGTCTTTCCCGGGACTCCCTGGGTCCCTTCCGGCCTTAAGCATCTGGTTTTTGAACTCAAAGACCAGACAGAAGAGAATTCCCTGGTCTGCCTTGGCTCTCAGAGGCCTCCCTTGTCCCTGAGCTGCAGGTGCTCCAACCTCACGCTGACTTCCTGGGCATGCGGGGTGCCGGCTCCCAGTCTTGGGGGGAGGCCATCCGGAGTTGCTCACCCTTGGTCCCCAGGTTCTCACCCTGTCTTCCTGGAAAGAGGCTGGCTGGCCAGAGCCAGGTCTTCCCTGGAGCTGCTAAATGTCAGGCTGCCCATCTGGCTCCCCCCATGCCTAGGCCCCCCAGCCTCCCCTCTGGCCTTGTCTCCTGGCTCAGCCACATGCATTAACCCCTCGCTCCCTGCAGCGGTTTGCATGTCTGGCCTGGCCCTTTGCTCAGTGCCTCTACCCAGGGCACCCTCCTACCTGCCTGGACAACTCTCTCCACCCATCCTTACCCGCCTCCCGGTCTTTCTAAGCCCAGCTGAAATGCCCCCCACCTCCCCTGGGGAGCCTTCCCAGATCCCATCCAGGGCTTGTCACCTGTGCCACTCGTGGTGACCAAGCCACAGGTGACTTTTCCCATGGTCACAGCAGAGATGTCAGAGTTCCCGTAAGATTCCTGTAAGGGGTCAAAGGCCCAGGTTCCTAGGAGTGTGACCTTGAGCAAGTGCCTGGCCTCTGGGGGCCTCAGCCCTCTCACCTATAGAGTGGGGACACGGTAATAGCAGAACCGACTGTCACAGTGTGGGTGCCCTTTTTGGATCACGGTACCAGCCTCTCAAATCGGCCACGCCTCTGAGTCGCCTGCAGGGGGTTTGCGCTGGTTGGTTGGCCGGTTGATTTGCTTTCAGTCTGGAGCAGCATTTCGGCCTTGGAACCCAGGACTGTTGTCACACCCCTCCCCCCACCGCCCCACGTATTTCGATGGGTGGCGGAGCTGCTTCTCTGGGGTTACTCTGAACACAAAGGGTATTCAGAAGCAGTCGATGCATAAGTGAATGAGTCAACGAAACCTGCCCAGCCCAGCCTCACCACCCCACCCCACCAACGGCTTCATCCGCAGAGCAAGAGCGGGGCACCTGTCAGGTGTGCCCAAGTGGGACCAGGAGTGGGGCAGCCCAGGCGCTGCTTTGCTCTTCCCTGTGCCCTGCTGCCTCTCGACTCCACAGAGAGGAGCAAGAGGAAGCCCTGGACAGTCTGTGGCCTTCGCATGGGTGGGCCCATTCGCATGGGCAGTGCCTGCCTATCTGGGCACCACGGCCACTCCTCAGACCTCGGGGCCCAGAGAGGCGACCCGCTGAGGAGGGCGACTCACTCTGCAAACCTCGATCAGGCACCTCGCAGGTGCACTCTGCCCCTGCCTTCCCGGAGCACACAGTGGGGAGGGGACACAGGTGATTAACCAGAGAAGCCACTAAGGAACATTGTGATCCAGGGCTCGCCGGGGGGTGTGCGCACAGTGGCCAGAGACATCTTCCCTAGGGAAGAGGTGTTGAAGCAGACACCCTCGAAAGGCTGGAGGGGGAGGCTCCCGACAGGGCGCCCACCTGAAAGCTCAGGGTGGAGTGGGAGTGGGTGTGAGGAAGGGGGAGAGACGCAAGAGGGATGCAGGAGCCACGGGGAGGGCAGAGCCAGGGTTTGGGCTCCTCTGCAGGGGAGGACCAAGGACCTCCCCCGGGAGGAGGGAGGACCGAGGATGGGCTGTGCTAGGCAGGAGGCGTCAGGCAGCAGGCGGGTGGGGCTGTGGGGAGGGCAGCCAGAGGGGTGGGCGGCCCCAACCCAGGGCGGGCAGAGTGACCGTTAGGGGACAGCAGTGCTGGGGAGCAAGCTGCCCCTCGCCCCGCTGGGACCCTCCCCTTGCAGCTGGCGTCTCCCCTGCCCGTCCCCGGCCCCTGGCAGGACCCAGCTGAGGCCCTGTTGATCTGCTCTTGAGCAAGAAGCCCAGGGCGGCACTCACAGAGGGGGACAGGGGCGGGAGGAGGCCCAGGGAGCCGGAGCGCTGCCGCCGGCCTGCCCCGCACCCCACCCGGCCTGAATGCTCCCAGCCACTTTTTTCCTCTGTGATAAAATATTCATGTCAGCAGAGTGGGCCCTCTTTGGGAAGGCTGCCTGTGTCTAGCTTATGCTTTTCACAAGCTTTTAAAGAGCAGGACGCTTTTCCTACTCTCTAAGCATTTTCTAAGTCCTGAATCAATAATGCACTTTACCGGGCTTCGAGCAGCTTTCTGCCTCCGTACCCTCCCCCACCCGCCCCACTCTCCCGCCCCCCTGGTCCTCCCTCCCTCTCTCTCCTCTTTTGTCCTTCCATCCCTCCTTCTTTCCTTTTATTTACTTTTTTAAAAAGTGTTAAATGAAAGTGTTGAGCCGTTTGGGTGGGGGAGGGTGGGCAGGAAGGGGAGGCCTGGGTGAACAGGTTGAGGCTGTGTGTGCAGGGGGAGGCGGGGAGGAGCTGGCTGAGGCTCCAGCTGGCCCTGGTGGAAAAGCGTTTGAGTTCGCTGAGCTCCTGGGGTGGGGGAGGAGGAGGGCTTGGCTAACCCAGCCTCCCTCTCTCCTTTTTCTAATCAATTAGAAAACGTTTACGGAGGTGTAACCGGAGAAAACAGGGAAGGGGCCCGGAACAAAGGAATGTGTGAGGCGAGCCCCAAAACACATCCCCGAGCTCTGTAAGGAGGGCGCAGTCCAGGTTGGCCCGTCTGCCCTGTGTGGTGATGAAGCCCCCGTTGTCACTGGTCACCGAGCTGTGCAGACAGCGGGGAGCCGGCCCTTGTCTGGGACAGGTGCGGCGTCTGGGAGGCTGTGTGGCCGGGAGGGCTGGAGCGCGTCACTCAGCCGCACCAGGCGCTCTTCGGCTGGGATAGAATTCCCCACTCCGAACATTCCTGGAAATCTGGCTGTGGGAAGAATCCACATATGCCCAGGACAAAGCAGAAGGTTTCTTCTTCTTTTAAATAATACAATTTTAAGTTCCTGGCAAGATTAACCCTCGTGTAGCCAGAGCTGTGGCAGCCCCGCCCCCACCCCTGTGGCTGGCCAGCTGGAGGAGGACAGCGCGTGCTGGCAAGCAGCGGGCCCACGCAGCGCCTGGCATTTCCTTCTTGCCACTCTGGCCGCGGCTTCCCAGCAGACCCTCTCTGGGCAGCACGGCCAGCGGGCAGCCGGATGCCCCCAGGTTCTCTGAGAGACTTGCCGGCCGCTCTGTCGGGGTGGGGCGCGGCTAGTGGAGACCAGGTGGGGATGAGGAAGACTGAGGAGCCGGAACAGCATCCCCAGGGCAGACCGAGGCCTCCGCTGCCCACCACCTCCACGCCATCCTGCCTGGGTGGGATGACCCTCAGAGCCATTGCTGAGGTCCTTGCTCAGTTTGGAAATGTGTGTCAGATAGCGCCATGTGCAAATAGCCATCAGGGAGTGTGGTGCAAAGGTGGGCAGGACCCTGGCTCTCCCAGAGTCACAGAAGGTTCTGGAAGGAGCAACACCGTGGGCAGGGTTGAAATGAAAGGCCCGAGTGCTCCCAAACAATGTGGGGCACTGGGGCAGAGGGTGGGGCTGCTCTGTGTGGCTGAGGAACTGAGATGCGTTTTCTTGAGTTCCACTCTGGCCAGGTCAGGTTCCGGAGGTGGCCTGAGGCTCTGGGTCCAAGGTGGACCTTTGTCCAGGAGACGGACCCTGTGGCTGGCCTGGAGGAGGAGTGGGGGGCAGTCATTGTGGCTCCCAGAGGCTCCCTGCTGGGAGGAACCAGCCCTGAGTCCCCCTCGTCCCCAGGAAGGCACCTCAAGTAGGCTCAGTGGCCCTCCCTGCTGAGTAATTGCTCAGTTGCTCAGGGCAGGAAGGAAAATTGCTCCAATGAGAGAAACAAAACAGAAAAGCCTCCCTGGCCAGCTGCAGCTCCAGCCCTGAAGAGCTGGGTCAGTTTCCGCTGATTCACGAGCAGGGAGGGTGACCTTGCTGTCGTCCAGGCCTTTTGCTGGGACTGAAAAGAGAAGAAGCCTGTGGGCGGGGAAGGAGTTGGATGTGGAGAGAGCCAGAGGGACAGGGATCGATGAAACCGCAGGAGAGGGAGAGAGAAAGGGGTGGGGGGGAGCGTGAGCGAGCGAGCGCTAGGGCAGGGGGAAGACTCAGAGACCGTCAGGGCCGCTAGAATCAGAATCGGCTCCGAAGAGAATCTCCGTTTCCGCTTTGTTAATAATTTATCCTCATTGCAACTTTTCTTACCAATAAATAGGAAATAATTTGTTAGGGAGAATTCCCTGGGCACCCCGGCTTTCTCCCTGGAGTCGGGGGAGGAGGACGTGTCTCTGTGCCCTTCCTCCTCCTGGGCAGCCTAGGGACTGAGGGACACACGGAACTCAAGACTTGAGGATGTCAGGGTCAGGGGGGCCCACTCCCACTCAGTCATTTCAAGAATGGGGAGACTGAGGCACACATCGAGCAAGGCCTGGACGGAGGTCACACGTGGTGTTAGGGGAAGTCCCTTAGTCCCAGTTCCATGACCCCATGGGTCGGGGCACTTACTGTTGATTCACCTGCCTGCTCAGGCTGGAAGAGTCCCCCCAAAGTTCCAGAAGCCATGTCCACGGCGGAGGGTGCGGCTGGCTCTCTGCCTCTCCCGGCCTCCCCAACCTCTGCTCCTCCCTCCGTCCTGTTTTGTAAGGACAGAGCTGGTGCCGCCCTGGCCCCGGCCTCAGCACCCACACCCAGGGCCCTCCTGGGCAGCCTCCTGCCTCCCTCCTTGGACGGCAGCTGCCCCAGTGAGGTTGACGGGGCTGGGGATGAGACAGGTTCAGTTGGCAGCTCAGCAGACAGGTTGAAAAAAATCTGTCAGCTGCTAAACTGTGCCTGCCCACACGCCTGGGTGGCAGAGAGATGTGCTGTCTGCCTCCCGGTGGAGCCCAAGTCTGCGGAGAGCCGCACAGGCTGGGGGCGGCGGCGTCCTTTCCCTTTTGGGTGAAGGGCACAGTTTCCCGACTTGTCTCGGAGCCCGGGCTCAGGGGGCCACTCCCCGGCTTCTTGTCCCACCTGGGCTATTGAGGACCCTGGTGACCTTGGGGAGCTGTAAATAAAGGGGGACCCCTCCTCCGGGATCTCTGTGAGCATCCGATGGGATGGTGCCTGCGGAATGCTCGACGCAGGCCTGGCGTGGAAGGCGTGCTCCACAAAGGGCGGGTCTTGCTGTTTGCTGAAGCCGCCACTCTGGTGACGGTCCTGGATGTTGTCCCCACACCCATCGTCTGCGAGCCGGAGACACCCAAGGTGCTTGCCGTGTGGCACCTGGTGTCATTCTTACAATAATCCTGTGAAATCACTGTTATCGACCTCATTGAATTTTCTTTCATTCCACAAAGAGTTCCTGAATTCCCGGGGAGTGCTGGGGGCTGTGGGGACAGAGGTGGACAAGTGGTGGCCCTCGTGAAGCCTCCCCTCCTTGAGACGCCGGGCTTGCAGGGGTGGGGGAGAAATAGCTTTTCCTCATCCATCCTATGTTTGTGGCCAAGACCCCTAAACAGTAGACAGATTAACAAGAGAAAAGCGTAGAGATGGATTTACTGTAAGTTTTACAGGACACAGGAGCCTTCATGAGGAACGAAGACCCAAAGAAACGGGTAAACATCCGTATTCTCTGTGCTGGCTGATGCGGAAGTAGACAGTCACGGGGAGCATGGTTGGCTAAGAAAAGCGTGATCACGCGGGAACGAACGAGCAAGGCCTGCGTGTCAGACTCTCCTCTGTGACCCTGCATCCTCAGAGATGAGGGTGTCCTTTCCCCCAGGCACAGGGAGGGCCCCTCTCAAATGAAGGTCTTCTGACTGCTTCGGGGAGAAGGTCACAGAGTGACCTTCCTGCTTCTGCAGTTTTCTCAAATTCCTTCAGCTTGAAGTATTTAGGGGGCAGCTGGTCCTGAGCCCAGTCGGGCTGCAGAAGCTGAGTGACTCGCCCAAGCTCATGGGGCTAGCAGGTGGCTGAGCGAGGACTGTACCCCCTCGTCCGGCCGAGAGCCGCAGAGCCCAGCCTGCCGCGCCCTCTGTGCTGCTGTGCAGGTCACCAAGGCCGCCGACAGTCACGTGCGGCCACTGCGAGATTTTGTCCCAGCTGGGGTCTGGGATTTGAGGCCAGTCCACAACTGACCCCCATTGTCTCGTTCTCTTCCTCAGACTCCTTTCAAGTCCAGTGATGGCCCCTCCACGGCTCCCTGCTCAGGGGCCTGGAGGTTCAAATGCTGGGCTTCCCACAGGCACAGTCACCACTGTCCCCACTAAACAGTTCACTTTCCCATTCAATTATGTGTTTTGCCTGCAGCTTGTCTACGGTGTTTACAACCTGGCCTCTGACTCCCACTGTACCCTTTGCACAGAAAATAACATAAAAGCAAAAGCATTTAAGAGCCCGTCACAAGGTTTGAAAAGCGTGGCATAAAATGGTTTTCTCCGTAGACCATTTCATGCCCGGTGTCTCCTGCTCCGTGTCCACGTAGGAGACTCGTGTCCTCCCGCTTCTCTGGTGCAGTTGGTCGAGGCTGGCTGCCTTCCCCCACCCCGCACCCCTGCCTTCGCCCTCCAGCCCAACCTTTCAGGCGACTTGCCTGTGTGTGTCTAGAGAGATAGGAGAGCCACCGACATCGTGGGCTCGGTTTCCCCAATACTCCCCCCAGGTTGGGTCCCGGAGGCCGGGGCAGGCGACGTGGGGCCGGTACGCACTCTGCTTCTCATCTGTGAGATGGAGCCAGCAGCAGCACCCACCACCCTGGGGATGTGACGTGACCGGCCCAGCCTAGGTGCGTGGCTGGCGTTCAATGAGTGTTGTGATCTTTGTGCTCCTCTGAGTCAGCAGTCCCCAAGGGGGTCCATGCCATGCATTCCCCAGCTTTCCTGTGAACCAGCCTGGGGGTCTCAGCCTCACCTCTTCCTCCCTCGGAAGGTTGCAGGGAATGTCCCTGTGCAGCTGCTGCTGAATGATAAATAATCGCCACTGTCGGAGACATCTTCTGGGTGTTCCAGATGCTGTGAGATGTAGAGGAAATAGAGGCTCAGAGAAGTAAAGTGACTTTGTCAAGGTCACAAAGCCTCAGAACATAGAGCCGAGATGGAACTCAGGGCTTTCAGACTCAAGTCGGCTTCCTTCGCTGCCCAGACTCATACGGGGTTTCTAACTGGGGATATGGGGATCCAGGAACCCCTTGAAATTGCATGGAAAATGTAATGTGTTATTGCACTTTTCTGGAGAAAATTCCAAGGCCTGTCAGGGGTATGATTTTTTTTTCTTGTAATATTCATGAAATGTTTAAAGAAATAATTCCTGCTTTCAGTAATAACAAAGGTGGGCTTTGGTGCCATCCTAAGAGGTTCAAAGTATGCCTTAAACATTCCCGTCTGGGCACAGTGGGAGGCCTAGCACTCTGGGAGGCCGAAGCGGGAGGATCACTTGAGGTCAGGAGTTCGAGACCAGCCTGAACAAGAGCGAGACCCCATCTCTACTAAAAAGAGAAAAAATTAGCCAGGCACCATGGTGGCACGCACCTGTAGTCTCAGCTGCTTGGGAGGCTGAGGCAGGAGGCTGTCTTGAGCCCAGGAGTCTGAGGTTGCAGTGAGCTTTAACCATGCCGCTGCACTCTAGCCTGGGTGACAGAGCGAGACTCTGTCTCAAAAAAAAAAAAAGAAAATTCCCAACTTTTCTCCCTGTGTTAGACCACTTTGTTTTGACTGTTGTTTTCATTATTAATCTGCTCTCCTGGAGGTGGGTGGAAATGTGCAGACCCCGAAGGCGGCAAACGCTCGCCCTCGGAGGACCGAATCCAGCCTCTCCCCTCCTTCGCACGCGCTGTCATCGGCTGTCAGAGCAGCACTTGGGTCGGGGGAGTGGGCTTCCAACCCCCAGCTCGCTCCTTGGAACATCCCCCAGCGCGAAGAGAAGGAAGGCAAGGCCGTGAGCAGATGCTGCGTTTGGGAAGGAAACAGAGGGTCGGTTCCACGTGGACGGTGCCTTCAGCAGGACACGTGCTCTGCGCACTAACCCGTGAAACGCACCTCTGTGGTCTCGGTCTCGGGTGGGAGGGCAGCGGAAGGAGCAGAATGGGGTGGGGGAAGAGAGAGGGAGAGATTGTGCTGGCCACGGCTCGGGACTTATTTATTGTGCTCACTGTTGATTAAGCCGCTCTGCAGCAGGCGCGGCTGGTAAATACACAGGCTGATTCATTAGTTTCTGACCATCTGCTTCCCGGGCCTGGGGCGGGGGGCGGCGGGCCCTGCGGGTCAGGGCAGCACGGCGGCGACGTAGCAGCGTGGCGCCCCGTCTCCTGGCAGAGCCGGCTGTGTCATTCTTCCTGGTGACAGGCTGGGCACAGGTTGGGGCTTTGAGGGATACTATGTGGACCCCCCTGCCCCGTGGAGACCACCAGGAGGCTGGGAAGGGTGGGGCACGAAAGGCAGGGGGACAAAGAGGGACCCGGGAAGGGGTGAGGTGTGGGTGACTCACAGCAGTTGGGGGTGGACAGGAATAATATCAACACTCAGTATGAGATATATTATTGATATAATTGTCGTATATTAATAGCTATTAATACTTAATATGATAATAACTGTAATTCAGTGAGCAGCTACCGAGGCCAAGCGCTATCTGGAGGCTTCGCTGCACTGTCCAGATAAGCTTGGCGTCCTCTCGGGCTGGGAGGCTGAGTCCGGGAGGGAGGGCTTCCTGGAGGGAGCACGGGGAGGACTCTGAAAGCCAGGAGGAGGGAGAGTGCTGAAGGAGCACAGGCTCTGAGAGCGATGGGGGCGGCAGCCTGGGAAAGGCGCGGCTTCAGTGCTGGGTGGGTGGGAGCTTCCCAGGTGGGCCGTGCAGCCCGATGCCGCCTGCTGCTGCGTGCTGAGAGACCAGCTCGTGGGGGCAGGGAGGGCCCAGAGAGCCTCTGGGGAAGTCTTCAAACACACGCAACTCGGTGCCTCCCCTCTGGGCTGTTCCTCCGCCCTGTTGCCCCCTGCTCACCTGGGATGCGCCGTGTCTTACTTTGCTCGGCCGCCATGAAGACGCCACAGACTGGGGGCTCACGCGGCAGATGCTCATTTTCTCACAGTCCTGGAGGCCGGAGCTCCAGAGCATCTTGCTGGCAGGTTGGTTTCTCCTGAGGCCGCTCTCCCTGGCTTGCAGATGCCGCCTGCCCCGGGCCTTCGAGTGGCGTCTGCTCCGTGCGCGCATGCCCTGGCGTCCCTCCACCTGTCCTGATCTCCTCTTGTAGGGACACCAGGCAGATTGGCTCAGGCCCCACCCTGAGGGCCTCATTTAACCTTAATCACCTCTTTAAAGACCCTGTACCCAAATACAGTCACATTTTGAGGTCCTGGGGTTAGGGCTTCAACGTAGGAATTTGGGGGGATGCAATTCAGCCCCTAATGAGGCCCAGGACTGAGGGGGGGGTGATTGCTGGGCTAGGGGTGGGGGCAACAAGCCTGGATGCGGACAGTCCTCCTGCCCGGCGTGAGCCCTTCGGGCACGTGCCCGCCGCACTCCTCCCCAGTGGCACGGCTGAGCCCACGCCACCCCTGGACTCAGCCTGCTACCCTCTCTAGCCACCGAGCCTCCCCCACAGGTCTCTCGGCCCCTCCCCGTTCAGGCCACAGCACAGGAGAGGGTGTGACTTGCCCAGAGTCACCCAACCAGAGCATGAGAAACCTTAGACCCCCACGAGGCGAACCAGGTCCCCCTACCTGCCACCGCACATGTGAGCGCGCCAGTGGGCAGGGACAGGCTTGTCCTCAGCAGTACCGCCAGTGCCAGCCCTGCCCTGCCCTGGGCCTCGGTTTCCCCATCTGCTTAATAAGGCATTGGGCTCTCTAGTGAGCTCCTTCCGCCCCGGGTCCCGTGAAGCAGCAGGGCCAGGCCAGGTGGAGGGGACCGTGGCACCCCAGGGGACAGAGCTATTTTGGTCAGGGAGGGCTCTGTGAACCCCAGGGCCAGCCCCGCCCACCGAGGAGCCCTGGGCAGTCTGGGTACCTGTCCTCCACCACAGAGGATCAAAGCCCCAGCCCGGGGCCAGCTGCAGGGACGCATGCCTGGCGCGCCCACTCCCCCGGGGGGCCGAACAGCTCATTTGAGAGCGAGAGGTTTTAACTCAGATCCAAGCCATTTTGTCTCTGAGCAAACCAGACGCCTGAAATATTCATCAAAAAGGGCTGTGAGTGGTCTGGGGTGCCGTGAGGTTGTTAGTGACGGTGTTTTTTGGTGTTTTGTTTTTAATTAATAGACTTTATGCTTTAGAGCAGTTTTAGATTTACAGAACATCGAGCAGGTAGTACGGAGTGCCGCCACTCCCCGCCCCCTTGGCAAGCCTCTTCTATTTCCACATCTTGTGTGAGCGTGGGACATTTGTTATGCGTGATGAACCAGTATTGGTGCGTTGTCATTAACCGAAGTCTGTAGTTTATAGGAAGGTTCATTCGCTCTTGGGGTCGTGTGCGTCTGTGGGTTTGACGTGCGCGTGAAATGGTGCGTCCGCCATTGCGGTATCTCGCAGAGCAGCTTCGCCGCCCCCCACATGCTCTGCCCCGAGCAGCCGCTGTGTTAGTGACATTTCCAGGTCTCTAGGGCGAGTTCACTCCGCGGACCAGACACGGGGAAGGGATTTGATCTGCCACAGAGGGGAAGCCACAGCTGGAACCTGCCGGGCGGGGCAGCGGGGCCAGCTTCCCGGAGGACTTGAGAATAGCGAGGCCTCTGCGGCCAGTCGTGCCTGACAGGCAGGGTGGGTGGGTGCGGGCCAGCGAGGGACGGTGCCCTGCGGTCCCCAGCCAGTGCCCCTCCGGCCCGTTTCTATGAACAGTACTTCTCACACCAGTGTGTGGGGTTTTCCCAGCCGGTTCTCCAACTGTCTGGACACCAACTGGGTGTCCAGCGATTCAGTCCAATTCTGCCACTAACTGCCCAGACGTAGCGTCAGACCCCACAGGGGAAGGGCTCAGTCCTGGGGGACTGCCCGCTCCTCTGACTGCACGTCTGGAGCCTCCTGTACGTATGACCAACAGGCTATAAATAGGGGGTTTCCTCAGCACCCCTCAGGTTTGAGAATTTGCTAGAACAGCTGACAGCACTCAGGAAGGTACTTGACTTAGGTTTACCAGTTCGGCTAAACAGAAGCGCCGCACAGGGCAAGGTATGGGGGAGGGGCTTGGAGCTTCCAGGTGCCCTTTGAGCACTCAACGTGTTCGCCACGCCTAATGGTATCTTGTAAAGGGTCGGGAAGGCATCTTGGTGTAGGACACGTTTAAAGAGTCAAGAACATGAGTGGGAATTTTTGAGGCAGACAGAGAGTGGAAGGGCACATCCAGGAGAGGGAATGCCATCTGCAAAGGCTCAGAGGCATGGACAAGCGGGGCTTGAAGGACGGGAGTGCTCGGCTGGGAGGCCCAGGAATGGTGCCACCACTTGTTGGGGGGCAGGCCAGGGTCAATGTGTTAAAGAGTTAGGACTTCATCCTCCAGGCAGTGGGGAGCCATGGCAGACTCTGGAGCAGGGGACTAGCACCACCCTTCTTGGTTCTCTGTATTTAGAGTAGGAGCAAGCGTGTGTTTTCTTGTGAAGCCATAGAGTTGCCCATGGCTTTATGCCCTTTGGGGAAATGGGTACCAATGACCCACCTGGTGCCTGGACACAGGAGCACGGGCTCCGTGACTGCTGGCACGCGGGCAGGGGCCAGGCTGGGCGGAGGCTTCGCTTCGCAGGCCGGCCCGAGCAGCCGGCGCCCACCCTTCCCTTCTCCCCTCCCCGCTGCAGGAGAATCCCTACCTGTGCAGCAACGAGTGTGACGCCTCCAACCCGGACCTGGCCCACCCGCCCCGGCTCATGTTTGACAAGGAGGACGAGGGACTGGCCACCTACTGGCAGAGCATCACGTGGAGCCGCTACCCAAGCCCGCTGGAAGCCAACATCACCCTGTCGTGGAACAAGAGCGTGGAGCTGACGGACGACGTGGTCATGACCTTCGAGTATGGCCGGCCCACGGTCATGGTCCTCGAGAAGTCCCTGGACAACGGGCGCACGTGGCAGCCCTACCAGTTCTACGCCGAGGACTGCATGGAGGCCTTTGGCATGTCCGCCCGCCGGGCCCGCGACATGTCATCCTCCAGCGCCCACCGGGTGCTCTGCACCGAGGAGTACTCGCGCTGGGCGGGCTCCAAGAAGGAGAAGCACGTGCGCTTCGAGGTGCGGGACCGCTTCGCCATCTTCGCCGGCCCGGATCTGCGCAACATGGACAACCTGTACACGCGGCTGGAGAGCGCCAAGGGCCTCAAGGAGTTCTTCACCCTCACCGACCTGCGCATGCGGCTGCTGCGCCCGGCCCTGGGCGGCACCTATGTGCAGCGGGAGAACCTCTACAAGTACTTCTACGCCATTTCCAACATCGAGGTCATTGGCAGGTAAGGCCTGGTGTGGGCCCCGGGGATGTCGCCTGGTACCTGGCGTGTTACCTAGTCCCTGGGACGTTACGTGGTACCTATCTGGGACGGTACCCACTTCCTGGGATGTTACCTGGTGTTCCCTCTCAGGGACGGTTATGATGTCTGGGGCTGCACAGACAAGATGCCTGGGCTTTTCCATGGGGGGAGGGGCACGTGTGGATGACAAACGTCCTCCGTAGGGCCCGGGGGGTCTGGATGGCAGGAGTGGGGCCCGCCAGCGTGGGCAGGGCTGGGATAGCGCCTGGCGCCAGTGTGCAGGAGCCGCTGGAGCTGTTCACTGACTCAGTGGGTGTCAGGGCCCCCAGGACCACCTCAGCTCAATGATTGACCAGAAACACTGTCAGAACTCGGTGAAGCTGTTGCACTCGCAGCTATGGTTTGTTACGAAGGAAGGGCACAGATTAGAGTCAGCAGCGGGAGAAGGTGCCCAGGCAGGCCCAGGAGAACCAGGTGCAGCTCTGGTTGTCCTCTCCCGGTCGGGCCACGCAGGCTGCATTTAGTTCTCCCAGCATCAGTGTCGGGCGGCACACGTGGAGAATCAGCTGCCAGGGCATTCGCCCGAGCCTCGGCGTCCGGGTTTTTACTGGGAGTTGACGGCTGGGCATGGAGGGCCATCCTGGCCGGCCTCGTCTCCGTCTCCAGAGGCTGAGCTGATGCTGCGTGGCCAAGGCCCCACCACAAGTCACATCATTAGCATAGACTCTGGTGTGGCCCAAGACCCCCAAGCAAAGAGGGACACTTATCAGATGGGACAGTCCCAAGGCTTGCGGGGTTAGAGGTCACCCGCCAGGAGCTGGGCTGGGTCAGACCTTCCTTCGGAGTGTGCAGGGTGCGGACAACCCAGACTTCCGAGGTAACCCCCAGTTCTGGAGAAGGACGAGGTTAGACGACATGTCAGGAGGGAAGGAGAGTGTCAGAGGAGGTAAGAGCAGCCCTCGATTCCCAGGAACTGTGTAGACGGTGGTTAAGTGGTTCCACGCGCCATTTGTCTGTTTGGCAGCTAATGTGCTGGTCTGCGGGGCGAGGACATCACCCCCGAGCACTCCCCTCGGGGTGGTGACGGTCATGCCTCTCTCATTGCATTGGGCTGAGGGTCGAATGAGTAAAGTTGACAAAGCCCTCAGAACAGTGTCCAGCACATAGTATGTGCAAAAAAAAAAAGTTGAATAAAGTCCAGCACATAGTATGTGCAAAAAAAAAAAGTTGAATAAAATAAAAACAGGACAAAGCAATGGAGTGAGAGGGCTGGGGCAGGCTGAGGGAGGATGCCATTGAGAGCGAGGCGCGGGGCATGATCGAGGCCAGGAGCACAACTGAGGCAGGCGCGGGCAGGGGCCGCACGGGGGACCACTGGGCAATGCCCTGTGGGCGTGTCCACTGCAGGCTCTAAGCGCTGCCCGAGTGTGTCATTCCTGGTGCGTGGAAACAGCAATTTGCTGCGTGGCATGTGTAGCATCATCCTGTTTTGGTACAGTGTATGATATGCCGTGTGTACGATTTCTGTATCTTAAACAGACGTTGGAGAGAAGTTTGGGCAGGCACAGGAGAAATGTCACGGGCGCCTGCCGAGCGGGGTTGGGAGGGGCCCGTGTGGTGCTTTTGCTTTCAGCTTATGTTTGCATTTTATTTTACTTTGACAATGTGCAAGGCAAGAGGTTTGCGAAGTGGGAGTCAGGTTCAGGGCTGGCAGACGGGTGTGAAGCAGGTGCTCACACAGGGGCCTGTGGTCCTGACGCCGTGGTCGCCGGCCCTCCCCTAATTGAGACAGGATGTTTAAAATCAGGAATGCTCTGGAAAGCACCCCCTATGTGGTCACTGCTACAGAAGCTGAGAGTCCAGGCTTTTGTCCTCTGTTTGTCTGTGTGACCTCTGCCCTCAGGAGATAGTTGTCTGGTTGGTACAAGACACCCCTGAGCCCCACAGTCCCACCGGGCTTAGCAGCTCGGGGGTGGGAACCGGGTCCCCAGGCCTTCCCCTGATGGCGGCCTGTTTTCTGACCTGCACTGGCTGTGGCAGGGGGACCCTCACCGTCAGGAGTCTGGTCAAGGGCTGCCTTAGGCTTCATTAGGCCACCAGTGTGGGGTCCTGACATCTGGGCTGGCTGCAGCGGGAGGCTGGGATGGTGATAGTCAGGGCCTCATGGTGCCCCTTCAGCCTCGACAAAGTGACCTGGCGTTCAAGTCCTACCCCTCTGGACCCCTCTCTGGGCCTCAGTTTCCCATCTGTGACAAGAGGACTGGGACTGCCTGGAGCCCATGTCTTGCTGGCAAAGTGGCAGGGCGGTCCCTGCCTGGCGGTTCATGGCTCCTGTTGGCACCCAGCCTGTGTGTGCAGCAGGGCTTAGCCGTGGCGGTGGCAAAAGTATGGCAATCAATTCACAGACAGAGTAAGTACCCTTCAGGTGGCTGGTTGGCAGGAAAGTGGCAGCTTGGCTTATCGATTAATCAGGTCTGGTTAGACGGTTCAGTGGAGGGCTGTGACTTCCTCCTGTTTCCCTTCTTAAATCCCCCTCGGGAAAGCACAGCTGTGCCAAGAAGCCAGCGAGGCCCAGAGAGGCAGGACCAGGTGACAAAGAGGGATGTGGGACCCAAACAGATAATGCCCCCAAAGTTCCTGAGTGGTCACCAGGGGACCCTGGGGATTCTGGAATTTCACAATGAACCTGTTCTGCGGGTTCCCTCAGAACTTCACAATCCCGATGTTCCCGGGCCTCTCCCCGTGGCCCCCAACGATAATCGCAAATATTTGTTGGCTATTCGCTACAGGCCCCTTTGCTACTGAGTGGTGTATGAAGGGCTTTGTGTGCAATTTCTTGTTTAATCAACAGCCATCTGATTCCCCTGTGGTTATGGAAGGTCTGAGCTGCCATGCACCGAGCATGAGCCAGCCAGACCTGATCCCCACCTCAGAGCTTCCCTGCAGGGACGGGGCTCCCCGCAGCCTGTGTCCTTAGATGAGGAGGCGGAGCTTGTGAGGTCCAGAGCGTAAGGAGATCACACAGCTCTGCTAAATGCCAGACAGCCAAGATCCAGCCCCGAGTGCGTCTAAGCTCAAGACCGTCTCAACCGCTGAGCTGCGTGCGAGGCGCTGGCCCCACGGCTTCCTCGTCCCTGGTCCCAGCTCTGACTTGGGCCTTCTCAGCTCAGGTGGCCTGTGTTACGGAGCCTCCCACCAGCCTCTGCTCCCAAAGCCAAGGTTCTTTGATTCAGTGGCTGTTCCCTCTTTTATCCCTCAATCAGCTATTCACAGCTACAAGGCCCCCCATGGGGGAGGCAGGAGTGGGAGACAGAGGCGCCTGGCTGGGGTGGGGCCAGAACAGCTGGGGAGAGCCCAGGGCCCTTCGGAATGAGGGTTTGGTACAAATCGGGTAAGAGGAGGCAGCAGACGGAGCTGCAGCCCCCCGGGGGTGGCAGGGGTGGCCAGGCGCGGGTGGCTGGTGGCGCAGCGAGAAACACAGTCACCTGCACCCCCCCGGGCGGCCACTCCTGCCTCCCGTGGGCCCTGCCCCACGTGCCAGTTCCTGGAAGGCAGGAGGGGGCGGGAGCTATTTTCTCCTTCCACGCATGGGGGACTCAGGTGAAGAGCTGGAGAGCGGCTGGCTTTAAACTGTGCAGGAAATCTGGGGCGAAGTCTGGACTGGGGAGGAATGAGATCATCGCTTTACGGGGCTTGGAGTGGGGCCGGAGCCCCCGCCTCACCCCTAACACAGGGGCCAAACCCGACCCAGCATCTTCCAGGAGAGCTTTTGTGGACGAGAATCCCAACCCTGCCACCAAGAGCTTTGGGCCCAGGAGGTTTGGGGCGAGATCCAGAAAGCTCTCTGCGAAGCTCGCCAGGCGAGCTGGAGGTGGAGGCTGCCAGGTGGATTAGCAGTTTTCTCATCACCCCAGTGTTGCATTCCCTGGGTAGATGGCGGGAGAGGTAAATCCCAGGTGTGGGGACCAGGCTGCCTGGATGTGAGGCCATCGCTGCACCCACCCCAGGTGCTGGAGCTTACGAGCTTTTTGGGTTTGTGAGGATTGCAAGCCCAAATGTCCACAGGGACTGGGAAGACAGCGTATGTGGGTACCACAGACCAGTGGAAGCAGTAGGGAAGGGTGCGGTCTGCGGAGAAATGGAGAGGGCAGGCCCCTCACAGGACAGCGGGCGCATATCGCCAGGTCTGATGCTGCAAGGGCAGGCACACGGCACATACCTATGTGGAATCTCTTGGTCTTTAAAATATTGATACCTACTTCAAAAAGTTTTTTAAAAGTCTGAATAGTTAAAAAAAAAATGCTCCTGTAGCCCAGGCACCTCACGAGCTGCCAGTGTACCCTATCGGCTCTGAGACTGTCAGCATCTGCTGTGGCTGTGATACAGCTGCGTTCAGCAGGCCCATGGCAGGGCTGTCAAGCCAGGAGTTGGGTGTGGGCAAACTCCAGCAAAACGGCCTGGCCAGCCCTGCCCACTCCGGGTCTGGGAGTCGGAGGGAAGCGGGGAGTCATCCTATCCTCACCCCCAGGCCGTGCCTGGGGGCAAATTCCTCTGCCTGAAAAACTTTTGGAAGCTCCAGGAAAACAGCCCAGCTGGTTCTTTGCCAGCTGGGGGTAGGAAAGGAGGAGTGAGCTTCCCGTTCCTGGAGGCATTCAAGCTGAGTGGAGTGGTGTTTGTGGGAGACGATGGAGAGAGGTCCTGTGTACCAGATTAAAGTCTTGTGCACCTGTTTTGTTCAACAATAATAAACGTGGATTTAGTGAACAGGGACAGTAGGTACTGTTTATTCGCAACGAGCCAAGTGTTGTGTCCTCACTCCCTTTCTGCCTGGGAGAAGACCTGCTAGATCCCAGAGGCCAAGCTGGGCCTGGACGGGCCATGCCTGGGTCTCCTAGACTCAGCTGGGGTCCCTGGGCCGCGCCGGCTGGTTTTCTCCTCCCTGACCCCTTTGTTGCCATCTCATCTTCTTGCGCAGCATCCTGTCCTTATCGATGACGATGACGGTGGCGATGGCAGGGTAACTGGAGAGGCACAAGAATAGCAGCAGCAGAGGGAAGAAAGCCTCTGGCGGGGGGCGCGCAGAGAGAGGTCCTCCCGCACTCCCCATGCCTGTGCCCACCCTCCCTGCCTCAGCTGTTCTACAGGAAAAACCGGGGCGGGAAGGGAATTCTGGGATATTGTTCTGCCTGTGCCGACTCTTTACAGCTCTGCGAGGGCAGAGCTTCCTCCTTCAGCTGTGTCAGCTGTCACTCGCTGAGAATTCTTACCGTCCGGGTGGTGTCCTAAGTCCTGCGCGTGTGTTGCCTGATTGAGTCCTACCCAGAGAGGATCATTGTCCCCATTGTACAGAGGTGGAAACTGAGGCCAGGAGGTTAAGGATGGATGAAGGTGCCCATTTGGATGGCTATTAT